>CM069906.1:105547469-105706453 GCA_036172215.1 Camellia granthamiana
TGTACAATGCCCAATTTTGCAGCATGCTCCGAGGAAGCTCGTTTGGATTATTTGCATCATTAAAACCATCAAAGATAAGGTACTCATCGGTTTCTTGAACAGAATTCTTGTAATACGCAGGAAGTGGATAGTCATTTGCGATCTCATCTTCATTGATCTTAATATAATAGTTTTTTGGCGAAGTACCCACACGCCGCCTTTTGTTCTGTCTCAGTGGTTGCCAGTTTTCTTGTTCCTGCAACAAACGGGCATATTTCATGTTCTCATCTTCCCTGTCTGCGTTACTGGATGCATGTGACTGATTTAAATTATGCCTGTCTCTAATTTCCAGATTTGTGTCTAGCACCCTATCAGATGGAATCTGTTCTCCAACCACACAGCCCTTGTTTTTCTTACTTTCATCCCTAAGAGCAGCAAGAACAGGCAACTCACTAAACATTTGTTCATTTTTATTGGACGTCTCATCTAATCCAATTAGTTGGTAAAAAACGAACTCCCCCTGTGAAACAATGAAGTCTCTGACAGACATCCCACGAGGAAAATTATTTCTTCCACTCATTGAGCGGACAACCTTAGCAAGTAACTCCTCAAGACTCTGATTAGGGTCACCTCCACAAGATCTTGATAGCTTCTGGTAAATGTCAATGCATGCATGGGCCTTTTCATAGAAAAGACAGTACAGATTTTTATAGCTGTTGGCAGGTTTAACACAATCATAGTATGCAATTTCGGTAGAGACCCATATGATTGGTGAGCCATCATCATACCCAAATATGGCCCAGGATTCTAAACGCCCAAAACGCTCACTAACTCCTTGCACCTTATCTTTTTCATTTGTTTCCTTCAAGGGCAAGATGAGACCTGTAATAAAAATGTCTGTTACTTCCAACATTTCTACAGGTCTAGGTTTTCCATCTTCATCATGGAAGACAAAATCTGTCAATCTTCTATTTGGCCGCGGATGATTTTCACCAATTGTTAAGCTTATTGCTTCTGATTCATCTTCCACTACTCGAACCCTTTTCATTTCTAATTTTGGTTCACGAACGCGTATAGATTTATGCTTAAAATATCTGCAGGCAGCAGCTTGCTTTGGCATTTTTCGAGAACGTAAGACATTTTCAGTGCTCTCGGACATTTGCGTTTTCATTGGTTTAGCCGTCACTTCCATAATAGCATCAGAAACATTTGATTTGGGTTTCCCCGGTGAACTCTTTTGCTTCATCCCTAACCAAAAGGACAAGAAAAAACTGACTGGTCAGAAAATGGGAAGAAGGCAGATACAATTTACATAGATTAGAAAAGTCATGAGAGGCATGCAAATAATTTGAAGATAAAACCACAGTGATTAAGATATATAAGTTTTAATACAAACCATACTAGAATGCTTAGACATTTTCAAGAATCTGAGCATCCGAGACAAACAAATGTTAAACAGAAGAGTGCAGACAGGAAAGTTTATAAGATACCAAGCAGCCACAAAAGGTTCATTGGTAAATTATGAAAAGAAATGCAGATTACAGAAAATTAGAAAGAGACATGGAAGAGAGACCTGGTAACCTTATTTGACACCCTAAAGATGACAAGCCAACAGATTACAAAAATCGAAGATGCAATCTTTGAACGTAAGCCTGCATTGGGCCATGGAATGCATTCAATCTTTCCCACATCTAATTAATAATAACTACTTTCCTGGGCTAAGCAATTAATTATCAATTACAACTTATTATATTGTCATCTTCATAGTCAAATTCATAGCAAGAAAAAGAAGAAGACGACGATGAAGAAAGGAGACATGAGAAAATAAATGAACAGAAGTTAGAAGAGATACAAAGAAGTGTCATGAGAAAAATATGCAGATAGCAAAAGATGAAATCATAAATAGAAAGACTAACCATCAAAGAAGCAAAACTATAAAACATCATGCATGTTGCATGGTAAGAGTCGTGTTATCAAAAAGAATAAGGAAAGGAAATAAGCAAGAATTACAACAATAATGAGAGGGGAAGATAAAAAGTGAGGCAAAAGAAATGAAAGCACACATTGTATTCAAATTAAATTCGCAAGGGAGGCCAAGAAAATAAATGCAATAGAGATGCAAATATGATATTGATAAACTAAGATATATTTGTGTATGCCTTCAGTGAATTCATATAATTTGAAGGTGCCAATTAGCTTAGCTGTGCACAAAACTTCAAAAAGACTGCATAAACAAAATATATATCGAGAAATTTAAGTCAACTACATAATTACTGTGTACAAAATGCAGGATGTTTGCAAGAACATTAATGTGCAGGAGAGATGATTAACCAAGATAATTGATAACAGCTATTTTTTTTTTCTATGTTAAGCATTAAAATTTACCCATCTAGGCAATTTTGGATGTTGTTATCTTCCAACTACTAGTTGTATTATTACAAGAAGAAAGAAAAGGAAGGAAAATAATGGAAGAATAAAAATATGTAGATAAGACGGTATAAAATAATGAAGGCGAAAAATTTGGATGATTGTCCCATTCTTTTTTAAGAAGGTTTCCATCCTGGTTGTTTTGCTTAGGGGAAGGCCCTTGTATTGATTATATTTAAAGTTCCTTTATAAAATTATCGTAGTTTCAAAAAATAAAATAAAATAAAATTATGGCAGATATGGAATCAATTCATAGTAAGAGATTTAACAAGGAAGAGGTACGTAGAAATCCCTTGACAAATGAAGGTTCATTTCTTTTCCTTCCCATGCATGTTATTCAGTATCAACTCAATGAAAATGCCCACTATTGGCCCAGGGGAGGGAATCTTCACCCTCAAGTATATGCACCTCTAGAATGAAGAACAGTATGTACATTGCATGCTGTGCTGTCCAAACATTATTTGCTTAGAAAGAAAGGGGGAAATGAATCAAAGCATAACAAACGATAACAATAATGAATGAAAAAAGAGTGAAAAGAAACAAAGCACACCTGAGGTTCAGTAACGTAACCTCGTAAGTCAAGAGAATAAAGATAAATAAAAAAAATTTAAAAAAAAGAATATAATTTGTAACCATGACACTCAAAAACTTGAATGAGCACACACATGCACGAGCATGCATAGTTACACACATATAGGCAGGCAGCGAGATCACCACCAACACACTCACACATCACTGCAGCACAGATGGGAGGGATGAGAAAAAAACACCCATGAAAGATGCCATCTCATCTTCTCCTGCCTATCATATTCCATTCTACATTCTTTTCCATTTCAAATGCATCTCAATAAATTGAATGACAATATCATATTCCACTACTTATCTTCCATCACACAAGTTCGTTGCCAACAGAAGAAATAACAGTCAGAAATAGAGAAAAGCAAGCAAACTTAAACATTTTCATGACTTAATAAGGAAGACCAGAAGGATGGAGATCTGAGCCTGAAAATGATGGTCACTGAAAGAAACGACACATACAGCACAAACTGAAGCGTATATATGTGCGAGACAAGATAAAGAATATAGAAATAGACTGTCCTAAGAGATATTGGGCCTCTTGAACTGGTGCCCCATATGTAGTCATATCATCTCATATCTATGCATACAGACGACTTGAATATGCCACACAATTTTAACATGCACAGGCCATAAAATTGTCCCATAGGGTTATGATTTCTGCTTAATTAAGTGACTTTTAATTAAATGGTGGACATTTTATATCTTTTACGTATCAAGGATATCATGAGACTCAACAGATTGAGTGTCTACATACAGAAATGACAAGAAGGATAAGAGAAGGAACACAAACATCATAGTCAGGATGGTCAAAGAAAAAATTTTAAAACGCAAAGGGTTACAACCCGCTCCCCGTATTCAAGGTTAAGTATTGTCTTGGCCAGTAACTGAAGTTACCTCCAGTCAATTCTTGAACAAATTAATAAACGCGAGCGGAAATAATGTTCAAGTGTGGGTATCAAAATAATCATTAGAGCTTCTATTTTTATTACAAAATTTATTGACCAAAAATGCCGATATTTACATATAAAAATATCATAAAAGTGTTGTGTGTGTCTATTCCGCAGTCCGGCGTCTAAGACTTTTCAAAAACTATTTTTGAATTGCATTGTTTCCTGAAAATTGGTAAACAACTATAAGCACATGGTAGAGTAAGAAATATTATACCAAGAATATAAGGGACACAAAATAACCATGGATAGCTATGTAACTAAAATATTTAAGATAACTTAGTCTAAACAAATAATCATTTAAGTAGCAAAACTGAGATTATGTAAATAAATAACCATAATCACGGTACCAAACAGAATAGAACAGAGGTCACAAGAGTGACAGTCAGAACAGAGGTATGGATTCGAAAGGTGGTTGGTACAGATTATAGAGGTGGCTCCCACAATAGTGTAACACTTATCTCCGTACAGCACTTTGCTCCGCACCGAATAGAGGTCCATAGATCCATGACAACATAAGGTCACAAAGTGACCAAACAGAAGCCGATGATTATTTAACTCCCCCAAAGCGTGAGACTCCCGTGGTGGTACTTACAAAATATAATTGTTTATAAGATTATAGTCAAATATTCTTTAAAATATAAACAAATATATCCATGGGTTTCATTTTGAGCAAATAGGATTCAGAAAATAATCCACGTAATTAAAATATTAATATAATTTATAATAACTTATAAAACATAACTTGTACAAAATAAATATGGTAAGTCAAAACATACGTAAAATATATTATGATAACGGAAGGTATAATGTAACTCACCTTAACTTTAATACCTCACTCATCCTTTCCACTATCAAAAACCCTCTCAACTTCCATTATTTTTTCTCCATTTTCTTCCTTTCTTTCCCTTTCTCATTTTCTCCTTTTTTTTTCCTTTTCTTTCGCACCTTCTTTCTTTCCCTCACAGCACCTCCTCCCTATTTATAAGGAGATAAGAGCATTGACAGGTCAACACGTAGCCAACGAATCTTCCCACATATTTGATTCATAAATTATATAAATTTATACTCATCTTTAATAAATATTTAAGATGATTACACTTTAACTCAATTTTCTAATATAACTATATAAATAAATTAATCCCTAATTAAATTTCACTCTATCGTATACCAATAGAAAATTAATTATTTATTTTACTACCACACCCATTATTATTATTATTATTATTGTTGTTGTTGTTGTTGTTGTTGTTGTTGTTGTTGTTGTTGTTAATATTATTATTTATTTACTCTTACTTTTATATTTATTTATTTACTATCTTTAACTTTAATTTGACCCAACTAGTATTATAATTCCATATTTCTATTAATTTGGCCCCAAATAATAATCCCTAATTAATTCCATATTTGATAATCCAATGCCAAATTAGATTCTGTATTTATTATTATTTATTTAATAATATATTATCACATTCAACCATAATACTAGTATAAAATTTAAGGGACAACTTAAATTTTCGAGTTGTTACAATCTTCCTTCCTTTTAAAAATTTCGTCCTCGAAATTTGTCATATATATAAACTATCCGCTGCACACTCTGATAAATATATATTAGATGATTAATCTGATAGAAAATATTACCTCAAATTTTTTTTACCAAAAATAACTCACCATCTAGTTGTCAAAAATTGTTTTGGGCCAAAATGATAAACAATTTGTGACTTTAAAAACTTTTCATTAGTTTTCTTTCTGAAAAAAAAAATGAGAACATAATTAAACAAACAATTAGAAATGAATTGACGGAATCATATGCAAGAGTTAAAGGAATTTGAGATGAGATTCCATTTCTTTTATCCGTGAACTTTCCACTGATGGAAAATAGTTTCAAAATTAATATTTTTAAAATTTGAACCCACTTTAAAAAAAAAAAATCGAAATGAATTTTTTTTTTAATATTGAACTGGAAATTTCATATATTTAAGTATATTATAATTTTGGTGGGTGCTTGAACTCGATATCCTCTGTATCTTTTCTTTTTTTTTTTTTTTTTTGCTATAACAAATATAAATTATATCTAATATCCTTCACAAATTAGACACACTAAAAAAAAATTTAATATATATATAATCATATAAAATTATAATATAATTAAATCGACTAACAAAATATAATATTTAGGTATTAATTACCCGCTATCCTACTTAAATGTGCGTGTGTTCTATACTCCAATGATGATTTATTTATTTATTATTTTATAAACCATTGCTCTAATACCACTTGTCACAACCCGCTCCCTATACCCAAGGGTTAAGCATTGTGATGGCCAGTAACTGAAGTTACCTTCGGCCAATTCTTGAACAAATTAATAAACGCAAGCAGAAATAATATTCAAGTGAGGGTACCAAAATAATCATTGAAATTTCTATTTTTATTACAAAATTTATTGACCAAAAAGGCCGATATTTAGATACAAAAATATCATAAAAGTGTTGTGTGTGTGTGTCTATTCCGCAACCCGGCGTCTAAGACTTTCCAAAAACTATTTCTGAATTGCATTGTTTCCTGAAAATTGGAAAACAGCTATAATCACATGGCAAAGTGAGAAATATTATACCAAGAGTATAAGGGACACGAAATAATCATAGATAGTTATGTAACTAAAATATTTAAGATAACTTAGTCTGAATAAATAATCATTTAAGTAGCAAAACTAAGATTATGTAAATAAAGAACCATAACCACGGTACCAAACAGAACAGAACAGAGGTCACAGGAGTGACAGTCAGAACAGAGGTACAGATTCAAGAGATGGCCCGTACGGATTATAGAGGTGGCTCCCACAATAGTGTAGCACTTATCTCCGCACAATACTTTACTCTGCACAGAATAGAGGTTTATAGATCTATGACAACAGAGGGCCACAAAGTGACCAAACAGAAGCCAATGGTTATTTAAGTCCCCCAAGGCATGGGACTCCCGTGGTGGTACATACAAAATATAATTGTTTATAAGGTTATAGTTAAATATTTTTTAAAATATAAACAAACATATCCTGGAGTTTCATTTTAACAAATAAAGTTCAGAAAGTAATCCACGTAATTGAAATATTAATATAATTTATAATAATTTATAAAACATAACTTGTATAAAATAAATATGGTAAGTCAAAACATACGTAAAATATATTATGATATCTCAAGGTATAATATAACTCACATTAACTTTAATACCTCACTCTTCCTTTCCAGTATTAAAAACCCTCTCGACTTCCATTATTCTTTCTCCATTTTCTTTCTTTCTTTCCCTTTCTCCCTCTCTCAGTTTTTCCTTTTCTTTCTCTCCTTCTTTCTTTCCCTCACAGCACCTCCTCCGTATTTATAAGGAGGTAAGAGCATTGACAGGTCAACGTGTGGCCAACGAATCATTCCACAAATTTGATTCATAAATTATATATATTTATTCTTATCTTTAATAAATATTTAAGATAATTACACTTTAACTCAATTTTCTAATATAACTATATAAATAAATTAATCCCTAATTAAATTTCACTCTACCGTATACTAATAAAAAATTATTTATTTATTTTACTACTACACCCATTATTATTATTATTATTATTATTATTATTATTATTATTATTATTATTATTATTATTTATTTACTCTTACTTTAATATTTATTTATTTACTATCTTTAACTTTAATTTGGCCCAACTAGTATTATAATTTTATATTTTTATTAATTTGGCCCTAAATAATAATCCCTAATTAATCCCATATTTGATAATCCAATGCCAAATTAGATTTTATATTTATTATTATTTATTTAACAATATATTATCACATACAATTATAAGACTGGTATAAAATTTAAAGGACAATTTAAATTTTCAGATTGGTACACAAAGCAACAATAACAAAAGAGAGAATTAAGTGGGCAAAACATTTCGAGCTAGACAGAATAGCATGCATTCAGAAGACTAGAAAGAGCAAACAAAAATACTAGCATGCATATAAATTATCATTATAACCAGTGGCGGAGCGACTTGGGGCCAGGGAGTCACATGCCCTCCTAGATTTTGGGAATTTTTTTTTTTTTTTTTTTTTTTACAAATATAAAGAAACTATTTTAAATAAAAAAATTATAAAAATATTATTAGAGTTAAATATCAATGACATTTTAAAAATTATGAGAACAATAATAGTTGTTTTGATTGAAAATGAAGAGATTATTATAAACCATATTATTTATGAAAATTTTATGAAAATTTTTTAATGTAACAGTGATGTTATTATTATTGACATACAAGTATAAGTAATCTCACTATAAAAATATGAAATTTATTGGATTGTTAGTTACATTTGACATGTGAGGTTCACTCTCTATGTGTTTATTTACTATTAATTGGTGATATCACATACTAATGATGACGTGGTATTATCATTATATTGAATTTTTAATCAAATTTTGTATAAAAAAATAATTTATCATTATATAATTTAGGGTAAATTACAAATACACCTATGAGGTTTGTTTAAAATGCAAATTGCCCCGTGTGGTTTGGAAAATTACAAATACCTCTTTGTTAGTATTTTTCTATTAAGAGAATTAACTAAAAAAATGAAATTCATAATTTCTCTTCTATACAATCACTACAACAAAATGCACAATTGGCGACCACAATTGGCGACCAAAACCAATTTTAGTCGCCAAAAGAACCATGTTGGGCGACAAACAGCCTAATTTAGTCGGTGTTTGTTTAACATTTTTAGCTACTAAATTAATTTAGTCGCCATATGTAGTTATTGGCGACTAAACTGAGTGTTAGTCGTTGTTTTCCACCATTTTGCGACAAAAAACGTTTGTCGCCCAAAGATGGAGTATTTGTAATGGATTTCTGGCGACCAAAACTAGGTTTGTCGCTGTATAGGAAGACATTGCCGACCAAAAATTTGAATTAGTAGCCAAATATTTGATTTTAGCGACTAATGTTTAGTCGCTGTTAATGATTTTTGGCGACTATTGATGCTTTAGTCGCTAAATATTCGAAATATTTTTTTAGAGGGAAATCGACTAATATTCGCGCCCAATCCTTATATCTCAGGGAGACATTTTCGGACCTGTTTTCTATCACACATATATTACCTCACAGACCAGCAGTCGATAGCAAAGCAGACCGGCGATCATCACCGTCGCTGGCCACCGGCATTGGCACCACGACCACTGCAAATCTGCCCCACGACAATCTATATCAGGTATTTCTCTCTCGTCTCTCTCCCTCTCTGTCGCTCTGGTCTCTTCCTCGCTGTGTCTCCCATTAGGGTTTTTAAAAGTTTTTTTTTGTTTCAGTTTCCATTGATTTCGCAAGCAATGGTTAGGGCTTTTTCTGATATCGTCTTTCGGTTTCGTTAAAATTTCGGATTCCTGCTTTCTGATTCTCTATTGTCGATTCTTCAACTATATGAGCAACGTGCCTCTGTTTTTTAAATCTCTTTGTCAGCAGATTTGAGTTTTAAGGACAAATCATTTATTCAACTCCCTCATATTCATATGGATTTGAGTCATTGATGCATCAGTATTTTATGATTATTTCCTTAAAATTCATTAAATGCTTAATGGAGGAGATAAGAAGAAATGGAAAACGATTTCACCAATATTGTTGAAATATATGAGCAATAGAAACAAAACAATAGAAAGTTCCAGAATACCTGTTGGGCTTTTTCTATAATAAAATTTGTCTTCCATTATGGGATTTGTGAATTAAATATTTGTCTTCCTACTTGGATTTCGCAACAGAATATTTAATAGGTTATTTGTGTTTATTATTATAATTTTCTTTATAATAATTAGTAAAAGTAATATTCTCTTCTTTGTTTAGTATGTATCTACAATTAATTTAACTCCGGCCGCCTTTTGCATATTTTTTATCCACTTACTTTAATCTAAAAATAAATTCCCCTCTTGGGGTCCATTTTATTATGCTTCTCATAACTTAATGGTCACCAATTTAGATGCAATCCTGTAAACTTTTATGACTGAATTTTAAATGTGTTTTCCAACAACCCAAGATGATGCCTTTGATGCCCTTTGTTTACCCACCAAAATTGGTGGGGAATTGTTATTCCTATTTCTATTTCTTTTTAAATGTACAAAATTTTGTATGATTTCATTTCCAATGCATAGTATAAATAAATTATTTACAAGTACATTTATTACAAGTACATTTTTTCTTGTTCGGTTTGGTTTCTACTTAGAAGGAACAATCAATCCTTGTAATTAAATTAATTATTTTACGGTTGAAAATCAATTTGTTCACACAATTTTTTAGTATATGAACAATACTAAATATTATTATAGTTCAAATTTAGTTTTTGTTTACATAAAGATACAATTATATGTCTCCCTGTAAGATGACTTCACATATAATTGTTCATTTATGTCACAATTGTTCATGTATCAGTTGAAATTGTTATTACTATTTCATTCACTTCATTATTGCAATGCTAATCGAACCCATAAACTTACTTCAGCTCTCTTCCAGTACAACATGTTTTTCCAAGTTGCCATCCATTCCCAGGTTCATCTTCGCTTGATGTGTACTGTTCCAATAATGGACAAGAGTTGGATGATGATCACCGATAGGCTAAAAAGTAAAGAGTATCTTGAAGGTGTTCAGTCATTTATTGAGTTCGCTACGAAGAATTTAGGGCCGCAGGATGAAATCCGTTGTCCTTGTGTTGATTGCTTGAACGGCACAAAATTGAGTCCACACGTTGTACGGTTGCACTTGATTCGAAGAGGAATCGCATGTTCTTATCGAACTTGGGTCCACCACGGGGAACGCGTTCCCATGTTTCGTGCTTATCCTACTATGCGAAACGATGATACTGAAAGCCACCGGGATGGAATGACAACCAATCATGAACATGTAGATGAACTTCCAACCATGTTAGAAGAGATTTACATGAGTGGTCTCATGGATGATCATATCGACGATGAACGTACAAGTTCGGAGAGACACAATTTGATGAAGTTCATGAAGTTGTTCGATGATGCTCAACGCAAAGTATATCCAGAGTGTGAAAAGTTCTCCATCTTGTCCTTCGTAATCAAGATGCTTCACGTGAAGGTGTACAATAAATGGAGCAACAAATCTTTCGATATGGTTATGCAAGTTTTCAAAGACATTCTACCAAAGTGTGATGAAAATGTTCCATGGACCCTTTACGAAGCGAAAAAATTCTTACGTGAATTGGGTTTGGGATATGAGGCCATTCATGCTTGCAAGAACGATTGTAGTTTCTTTTGGAAGGACAACGCCACGTTGGAGAATTGCCCTACATGTACGGCGTCTAGATACAAGTTGAACGACAAGACGGGTAAGAAAATTCCACACAAAATACTGAGGTACTTTCCTTTGACACCGAGGTTGAAGAGATTGTATATGTCGAAAAAAATAGCCGCACATATGAGATGGCACAAAGATAAGCGTGTGGATGATGGAGTATTGCGACATCCAGCTGATGGTGAGGCATGGAAGGACTTTGATAGGTTGCATCCTACGTTCTCTGCGGATCCTCGGAATGTAAGGCTTGGCCTTGCCACGGATGGTTTCAATCCATTCGGAAATATGAGTACATCGTATAGCATGTGGCCCGTAATCTTAATGCCTTACAATCTACCTCCATGGAAGTGTATGAAAGATCCATTCTTCATGATGTCATTACTTATTCCAGGACGATCCGCACCTGGAAGAGACATCGATGTTTACTTGCAACCATTAGTAGAAGAGTTACACACTCTGTGGGAGCATGGTGTGCAAACATATGATGCCTCCAACGACCAAATATTTACAATGCATGCAGCAGTCATGTGGACCATCAACGACTTTCCTGCATATGGTTCCTTATCTGGTTGGAGTACAAAAGGTTACCTAGCCTGCCCTAATTGTAACACGGATGCATCATCTCAGAGGTTGCGAAGTAAGATAGGGTATATGGGTGCTCGGCGGTACTTACCTGAGAACCATATTTGGCGAAGAAGTAAGCTATTCAACGGTGAAATTGAGAATCGGTCCAAACCTGTGGAGTTATCGGGCGAACAAATACTGGACCAAATTAATTTGGGGACGTACCGCCCGTATGGAAAGCATCCAACCAACCAAAAAAGACAACGAACTGAAAATCCAACTACGAACTGGACAAAAAGAATAATTTTGTTCGACCTACCCTATTGGAAAACGCTTAAGCTTCGACATAACCTTGATGTCATGCACATAGAGAAGAATATATGTGACAATCTACTTGGGACACTATTGAGCATTGATGGGAAGAACAAGGACACAGACAAAGCACGTTTGGATCTGGAGGACATGCGAATACGAAAGGAGTTACACTTGATAAGGCATGCGAATGGCTCTTTTGAGAAGCCTCCGGCATTGTACACATTGTCCTCGGCAGAACGAATAGGGTTTTCAGATTTCTTGAAATCGATTAAGTATCCTGATGCCTATGCAGCAAATATATCCAATTGTGTCACCTCGAATGGTGGTAAGTTAGTTGGCCTGAAGAGTCATGACTGTCATGTCATTCTACAACGACTTCTTCCCATTGGGATGCGAGGATACATTCATACTGAGATTGGGACCACATTGTTCGAGTTGGGAACTTTTTTCAAACAGTTGTGCTCAAAGACCTTGAGGGTGACTGATTTGGAGAAATTACAAGAACAAATCGTACTTATACTGTGTAAGCTTGAAAAGATTTTCCCTCCTGCTTTTTTCGATGTGATGGTCCACTTGGCAATTCATTTGCCTTACGAGGCTAGGCTTGGAGGGCCTGTGCAATATCGATGGATGTATCCTATTGAGAGGTAGAACTACGAGTTTCTTAACTTTTTTCATGTAATTATAGTTCAATATGACCATACTAACAATCAGGCCGATGTGTACATGTAGGATGCTCGGACTTCTTAAAGGATTTGTGGGCAATAAAGCTCGCCCAGAAGGTTCCATTGCAGAGGGTTACATATCGAAAGAGTGTACGATGTTTTGCTCATTATATTTGCATGGAGTTGAAACAGTGTTTAACCGGGAAGAAAGGAACTACGATGGGGGTGACAATGGCCCGGGGTTAGCGATTTTCACTCAAAATGTCCGTCCTTTTGGTCACCTCCCAAGGGCAATTGATGTATCTGTAGCTGACCGCGAATTGGCTCATTGGTTTGTCCTACACAATAGTTTAGAAGTGGACGAATATCTAGAGTATGATTCCTCATCATATATGCAACATACATTTTCTACATGGTGTGTATTTTGTAAAGTCTTCATAATTCCAATTACTTATGACTTACATTGTATTAACTAGGGAACACAAGCTCGTGTTGCAACAAAAATATGGAAGTTCATGCAACATTGCAACGCGACAATGCAAAGAGTTTCCTAAATGGTTCAAACATCGCGTAAGCTAAAACGCGTCAATTGTTATAGTTTGCAGATAACATTTATTTATTCTAAGTTTGAATTGACATGGCATACTTTCTTGTGTAGATGAACCAATTGCGAAATCAAAAGTCACCCGAAGCAACTGATGAGATGTGGACATTAGCCAATGGACCTAATGCCTTAGTGAACACATATTCGGGATGCATTTGTAATGGCGTCCGATTCCATACTATCGACCGTGACAACCGTCGTAAATGTCAAAATAGTGGGTTGGTAGTGGAAGGCGACCACCAAGGCCAATTGATAAAGTTCTACGGCTACCTTTGTAAAGTGTGGGAATTGACGTATTTGTTTGGACATCGGGTTGTTTTGTTCGAATGTGAATGGTATAACACCGGTGGTAGTCGAACTTTGCGGGTCGAACCACATGTGACAAGTGTTGACGTAAGAAGTCGATGGTATAAAGATGACTCGTTTGTGTTCCCAGGCCAAGTTCAACAAGTTTTCTATGTTCATGATACGAAGTTAGGGCCAAATTGGCGAGTCGTGGAAAAGTTTCAACATCGACGAATTTGGGATGTGCCAGAGCTGGATGTGCCAGAATTTGATGAACTGTTGCAAGATGATGAATCCAGTACTGTTGTACCAACTGAGCTTATTGATGATGATGTTGTTTTGCGTCGGGATGACATTGAACCTGAAATTATTTCAATGGAAGTTTCTCATTCCAATAAGCGTGTACAACCCGAGAGTGTTATGGATGATGATTTCATCTGTGATGACGATGATGAACTATCCATCGCGGGTGATGACGAAGAAGAAGATGAGATCGAAAGTGATTTTGGTATAGACACGGACCTAGAGTTTTAACTCAGGTGCACCTTTTTGTGTAACTTAAGCGTTAGATACTTCTCCTTTTTGTGTTTCCTTATTGCTCCAAAGACTAACATACTTTTCAAATTTTCAGGAAATAATAAACATATTGTTCTTCATTACATGTTTTAAATATGAAAGGATGATGTTTCGGAATTTGCTATGTTATGGTGTCACTTCTTACACATTTTCTTCCCTTAAAATGCTTCTTAATAAGCAATCATGCCCTTTCATTTCACAGGTTAATTTACAGCCAAAGGTTCCAACCAAAGCTGTACGTGCAGAGTATCTTGAATTGAGAAAAGAAATATTGACTTTATTGAATCTTCAGTAATAGGTACTTCTACCTTCATATAGAAATTTGCTTCTTTTTTCATATTATACTGAGCAATACCTTTGCGCCAATTTAAGCTGAGTTGGTTGAGACCACTGCCCAATCAAACCTTGCCCAAATTCAAACTGTGGTGTGGATTTACAGCCAAGCTTAGGTTGAGGTTGATAAATAGTTGTCCAAGCACAACTGAAATTTGGGTTTAGCTTGGGTCATTGACTCAAGCTTATGAAATTTGGGTTTACCTTGGAATTCTTTTATGAATGTTGATCATCATATCATCCTTTTAACTGAGGCTGTCATGTAATTCTATGGTTTCCTCATATATTCTTGTTCTCCCTAATTTTCTTGGCAACCAAACAAGCTTGAAAATGTTTCTCTGCCCTATTTTGCCACCGCAATCTAAAAGTACTGCAGCGCTTGGTCCACATATCTAATAGCCTGATATGAGTTATATATATATATTTTAAATTCAGTTAGCAGTTAGCTACATTGAAATGTTGTCCAATTGGATTAAGATTCAGTTCCTTAAACTTTTCCATTGGTGAGGTGTGAGCCCTTGTATGTAGCTCCCTCACATCAAACCCAGCAGCATTGTTACTGGAATCTATATGTTTCTATTAACAATTGACTGATGAGCTTAAGTTCTCAACATTTGTGATTTTGGCTCTCAGGATCATTGAGAGCCTGCTGACCCCATTCTGTTATGAACTTATTTTTTATGTTATGTAATTCTTGTTCAGGTTGCTGTCTTTTACTTCCATGATCAGTTTACTTGGTTGAAAGGGGCCGGCCTTATTACAATCCTGTTTGGCGTGAGCTTATTCAATTGGTACAAGTAAGTCATTTAATATAATTTTTGAGCAAAAAAATGGCTTATCTTGTGGTGGCTATTCCTTATTTGTGTTGCTAGAATAGAAGTTAATTCTCCATATGGTTATCTGGAAAATATTTCTATTTCTAGCTTTAGTAATTCTTTGATGCAATTTGGATTGTCTTTTAACAATGCCTACATAGGCCAGTTCAACTTGATAAAAATTGAAATATAAATGATGCTGGGTCTTGAATTTGAGTTGAATTGGACGTGTGTTTGTAGGTTCCGCAATCTGCCCCTTTATATAACCAGGCCTCTTTTAGCTGTCAGAGCCACTTTCCCCACTTTTTCAACCACCTCAAGCTAGTGGAATACTAGGTTAGCTCCTGAGGTGCCATATATCCCAACAGCATGACTTGAGGCCCAATTATCTTCTGCAGTCTTGAATTTGCTGACATCAGAAGTGATCTGTTACTGCCACCTATCCCTATCCGTTAGTACTTCAAAAGTGTAGCTTAAAATGTAATTGGTGAATGCCATGTGTTGTAACTGCAAGGCCTCACCCCCAAATTTAATAGTCCTAAGTTGATTTAAAATAAGAGTACTGGCTAAAAACCAACCCTAATAAATAGGGATATGGTCTGCCAGAAATATCAGGAGAGAATATATCTCAACCAATTCTTAGAAAATAGGAAACCACCACTGCTTCATTATCTAATAGGCATATTCAATAATATCACTGAGCACCACCATCACCGTGGGTCATTCATGCCATGTGTTTCCCTCTAGTTTGGTTGTCATTTCTGGGACAAGTATTGTCCCCCTCAAACAATTCCCTTGAACAAAGATGAGTGTTTGGATATTGGAGGGGCTCTCCTAGGAAATAATCACAAGCCGAAATCCTTCTTTGATGTGTTGCTGTCTTCGAGGTGGCACCAGAATTCAAATAGTTTTCAAATTTGAATTCAAACGTTGCTATCCTTATCAACACTACTACCACCTGATCGATTATTATAAATATTTCTCAACCATTTGTAATACCCACTTTTCTTCTTCCTCACGTTTCCAACATATAGTTCAAGCCCCATGAGTTCTCTTCCTGTATATTACCATCTTCCTTCATTATTCAGCTTTGCTCCACTGCTTTTCTTCCTTCATTATGCTCAGGCTCAGCTGGTCTACCTTGAACTTTGACAAAGACATACTGTTTGCTGCCTTGTCAATAGGTCCACCAATTCCTTCCATTTTAGATTTGGTACTGCAGCGCTTGAAAAAGTATTTGGTTTGACAAAGTTGCTTTGGCTTTTATTCTACCATTTTCTGGTGTGCATTCAACTCTGTTTTGTCATTCTGTTTTGTTCTGCTTCTGAACTAGGCTGCTCTGCTGCTAGGTTGTTTGGTGCTTGAATTAGTTTCTTGATTCATCTAAAGCCTCCACTGCTGGTATGCTTTCAGTTTTTGGCTGCCTCATAGTCAGTTTTGTGCTTAGTTCTGAAGTGCATTGCTGATATGTTGCTGATCTGCTCTCAGTTCTGATTTATTCTGAGTGGTGTGCTGATCTGTTTTGGTTTTTTCTGTCTGGTTTTACAGGCATGGTCTGAATTATGGGCTGCTGATCTGTGTTGTTTTTCTTCTTGTCTTTGTGTTGATTTGCCACGTAAGGTCTTCTTGTCTCTGTGTTGATTTTCTTGTTCTTTAAACTTTCCCATGTTCTTTAAACTTTCCCATGTTCTTTATTTTAGAAAAGACCTTCTTTTAGTGTTGAATTTAATTTTAATTTATACGTGTAATTTGATGGGTAGAGGTGTAATGAAAAGCATTAAAAATTGAACTAAATTAGCTGCCATTTGAACCCACCCAAGTTCAAATGCTATTTACATATGATGCCCAATATTAGAGCCCAAATAATTTTTGTTTATAAGCTAATGTTAACAGAAGGTCCCCACCCCAACTATGTGTTCAAATGCCAAGTCTGTAACTTTTGTGTGGAAGTGGATGAGTCTTGTGCCATAAACCACTCAATACACAGCAGCCATAAACCAACAGACCAATAAACCAACATCAAAAATACACTGCAGCCATAAACCACCCAATACACAGCAGCCAAGTAGGACCAAAAGACGTCCACAACAGAACAACCCAACCCCAGCAATCTCAACAGATTAACCCAGACTGCAGCCCACATAGCCTTCCAAATCTGTCAAAACCTCCTCTAACTCCTTACACCAGCAGCTGACAGTAGCAGTAGCAAACTAAACACCACCCAACCACACAGCCTACAGAGAAGGAACAAGCAAACATATCCAAGAATAACTGACTTTATGCAGCCAACATACTCTCCCAAAGCATCAACCAGACTTTATGCAGCCAACAACAGAGCAGCCACACCAGAACTCCACCTGCAGATTGCACCCCACTCCATACCCAAAACTGAACATAAACCAAACTGAACCTGCAGTAGAGTTGATTGCCAAATTGCAGAAGTTCACTTCAGCATTCCATATCAGTACAGCACACAGAAACAGCCAAATGAAGTACCCAAAAAAAAAAAAAATGAATCAGCCAATGAAGCCACCAAACAGAGACCATGTACTCAAACAGTGAGAACCCGAGAGCAGAACACTCTGACAGCCACCTAAACAGCAGAGGGATTTTTACAGATCTACATATAACATTGGGTACTAAATCTGAATTCAACTTGAATGTGCCTTAGCCTAGTTGAAGCACAAAGCAACAAACTTAGACAATAAACTGCATATCTACTATCAATTAGTATACATCAGGACACCAATACAGAGTAATAACAGAGGAAAGCACACAGAACAGAGGAGTAACTGAAATACACACATCAAAGGTAAAAATCAGATAGAGCTCTGGTCCAATAATCATTGATATATCTTTCTCGTGTCATTGTGTTCCAACAGGAATCAAACACTTCTGATCAGCACACAGAGTGGGTGCAGCACCTTACAGGTAAATCTGTCCAACTTTCTTGAAATTTGAAAAATTCAAAACCTGATCTCCAGATACCTCTGCTGTCATACTTTGTCAGTAATTAAATCTGTCCAACTTTAGTTTCAAAATCTATTTTCTAAATTTTTTTTGAACACAACATAAGCCTTCAAATTTCATATTGCTACGCAGAAAAAAAAAAAAAGAAACCTCCAAAATTTCATATTGCTTCTTTAAATGATAACCTCGAAATTTAAGATTGCTATGCAAATAATTTCGTTAATCAATTGTTATAGGGTTAGGTGTGTCACTAATTTTTGTAGACAAAACACATGTTGTATATCGAAGGTTAGGTGTATAAGTTGAGGGTATGACTACATGTTTTTGGTTACTTATTTTCAGAGACATACTGCATTAGTCTAGGGCATGAGCACTTATTATATCACACAGTTGATCTAGAATTGACTATATTTTGTCGTGTACACTTCGTAGTTGAAACTTAACAAGTCAACATGTATGCTAACCTGACTTTATGCATCATTTAAATAATAAATGATGGAGAAAAAATGTTTCTTCAAAATTTTAGGTACCATGGTTCCTGGAATCAAGACGGGGCGGCGGAAGAGACCAACAAGTGGCAACGTATTATCAGCCTCTGAAGCATGTCCACAGGAGATTGGCACCCCGCTGACGTTCTCTGATGAGACGCAACCACCAAATGATACCCAAACAGTGGTGGACGAGACGCAACCAGGTGGAGTGAGTAAGAGCATTTAACTTAATAGTGAGCTGCATCGATAGCTTCAAAATCGAAGTTGTAGCATAATTTATGTTTGACGTTATGCAGCGAAACTAGCATCTATTTTGTGGAAGTTCATTGGCAATGTTTGTAATTTGTGACTCCTTCCCCTTTTGTACCAGGGCAAACGAGGTCAACCCGTGTACGAGGACCAACATTAGGCACAGGAGTGCAGAAAAAAATTACTAGGAGAAAGGGGGAGAAATTACATGTCTATGTGAATCGGGTGTTGAACGCAATCACAGGAGGGAATGCCACTCCAGCGACGAATGAGTTGGGCCTTCAAATCAGACGGTTGTGCCCTCTTCAGAGCGTGAAATCATGGAGAAAAATTGATCAACCTACCAAAGATGCGGTCATCCAAGCGGTGCTAGTATGAGAATCATCTTGCCATAATGTCTTTGTTGCCCTATTTATAATTGCATAAATTAATTGTTGTACTAATTCTCTTATTATGTTTGTAGGACAAGTTTGTTATCGGCGATGATTTTGATAATGATGAACAAGCGCAACAGATCCTCGATAGAAAGGCATATTTGCTATACAAGGATTGGAGGTACAATCTAAAGCAAGAGTTCCTCGAACTTGAGGAAAAGGGTGTTGATGACCCCTATAGTCATCCGCCTAGTGGAGTGAGCTTGGAGGACTGGAAATATATGATTGATGTTGCTTGGAGAGATGAATCTCACTTGGTAACAAGTTAATTAGGAAATCCATTATTGAAATTAATTTATGTTTTAATATGTGAAAATTGTTCAGTAATCTGTTATTTATTTATTTATTTTTTTTGTTCCTATTTTTTTAGAAACGCTCAAGAGTTGGTAAAGCAAATAGGGGTATGCTCCCCTATAATCATACAAGTGGATCGCGGTCATTTCCTATAGCAATGTCGCTTATGGTGAGAAGTTAATTTAGTAATGTAATGGATGATTGATTCTTCTTGAATCTGAATATGACCATGTACTAATTCGTCAATGGAAATTTTCCAAACGTAACAGACAAATGAGGATGGAGATATAGATTTTCCCGAATTTTATAAGAAAGCACACAAGTCCAAGAAGACGGGAGATTGGATTGACCCCAAATGTGGTGAGCTACATGTGAGTATTGAATGTTGAAACGAAGTGTGATGCATATCAATTAATAAAGTTGTTTTAAATTCCTTCTCCCATCTTGACTTTAGTGTTTTCTTGCCATTACAGGATGATATGGTGAATCTACAAGTAACAGCCACCGATGCGGGGTTGCCATTGACCCACGAAGAAATATCAAGGCAAGTGCTTGGGGAAAAAAGAAATTACTTGCGTGGATGTGGGATAGGCCCACAACCCTCTTCCACAGCTTCTAGTGCGGCACGAGCACGTGATAAACATATGGAGTCAATGAGAGCGGAACTGGAGGTTCTTCGTGAGCAGCGTCAAAGTAATCACGAGGAGTTGTTGAAGGAGAAAGAGGGAGCGTCAAAGAGATCGGGAGGAGCTATTGAAGGAGAAAGAGGAGCGGCAAAGAGATCGGGAGGAGCTATTGAAGGAGAAAGAGGAGCGGCAAAGAGATCGGGAGGAAATTACGAGGGAAAGAGAGCAGCTGATCAAACAAGTCAATGAAGAAAAAAAAGCACGAGAGGCACAACAAGTACAACTCAATCATTTGAACAACGTGGTGTCCCGGCTCACAACCCTCTTGGAAGGTTCAGATGGTCATCCTACTATTCGGTAAACAAAATTTTGTTTGACAAGCTAGTTCAACGTCTACAAAAAATATGGATCATATTCACATATAATACTTTTCTGAAGTTGCTATGTAAATTTTGTTTTTGTTATAGTATGCTCAACAATAATTTTGGAACATGGCTGTACATAATTTCTGAGTTCTAGTATGCTCAACAATGAACTACTACATGATGCCTTATTTTACCTACATTTTCCGTTCCCAAAAGCCGCAACAGGTGGATACTAACCATCTTACTGTATTATCACTAGAAATCATTTAAATAAAAAATAAAAAATAAAAAATTGGACAATAGACAAATCCTAAAGAAGTAAATGTTCTCTCTCTTTAGTTTACTTTTTAATTCACCAATATTGTTGAAATGGTTAGGATTTTAAGATTTGGTTGTTGGCATGGAATTTAAGTGGGAGTGGGATGATGAATCTACTTATCCAAATTCTGTAGTTGTGTTTTTATGTGTTTTTGTTTGTCTCCTAAAGAATATTATTGTTTTTTTGCAGATTGAAAAGCATGGTATAATTATTGAGTTTACTGATCCCGACTATAATACAAGGCGAAGTGCCACATATCTGCCTGAGGTGGCTGCCCATGAAGGTCAGTTTGTTACTTAACTTTAGTTTGAAATCCTTATTGCCACAAACATAACTGGATGAAATCCTTATGTATTTGTTGCGCTGTTGCTGGTTGCCCCTCCAACTATTTGATGTCCCTACAAACAATAGCATACACCAAGATAGATACAATTAAAAAACAAGACTTAGCTAGCTGCTTATAATAGTGTGGCCAGTGAAGTAATGAATTTGTAATTGGGATAACAAAAAATTGACTCTAAATTTTGCGTCTTTTTATTTTATTTTATTTTATTTATTTGGGCCATTGTAAATATTAGTGGTACACATTAGTCATGTAAAAAATCTGATCATGATAGCATTCACCGTTAATTTTTTTTGAAAGACAAATATAATCTGATCATGTGGCAACGAAGGGGATAAAACCCCAACTCCCAAAAGATAACACAGAAATATGATCATGATATATAGCATTATTTATTCAATACATCTTAATAAATTGTTCTAAATTATTCTAAATTATTCAATTCCAACCCCACAGCAGGAATTGTTAAAAACTATTCTAAATTATTCTTCAAATTCAAGTTCATTTGATTTTGAGGAGGTCACCAAATCGCTTGTAATATAAGGTCATAAAGAAAGTATATTGAAATTCCTAAATTCAAACTATAGTTACATTCAATTTCAATTGACGTCATTGCGATTTGTGTTTTGTAGATGGCTATAACTTTTTGTTTACAATGGAACTAATGTGTGTAATTTTTGTTGTGTAGATGGCTTTTGGCATTGACACGTGGATCTTCTATTTTTTTGTCCGGAAGATCATGCACAGTTTTGCAAATTTCGGAAACATTTTGTCGTCCTATACTTTTTGTGTGGACTATGGACCAATCGTACATATAATTTGTGACAGGGAACCTAGTTTTTTTGGAGCTTCTATTAATTGCTCTAATCGTATAGAATGAATGACGGGGTACATAGATCATTCACATTTGCTGTTGCTCCACATGTATTAATTGATCAAGTGATATATACGTACATTACCTTTTGTCATGGTACATATTACCATGGTAATTTGTACCTTGGCAAATGGTCATTATAATGCGTAGTACAGTAAAAATGTTGTGTTTTGGTAACGTATTTAGAATGTATGACGTTATTATTTGTAATTGAAATATATATAGTTGGTTTCTATATAAGTTTACATTAGCAGGTGTTCTTTTGTATTTGATGGTTGTAAGTGAAACATGCAATACAGAATAGGTGATAATATATGTAGGTTGTATACCTATTACAGGTTGCGGTGAATACAGGTTCTAATAAAATTTATTCAAATGAAAAAAAATAAAATAAAAATATAAAATGACGTTTTTGGTGACAAAACAATTAGTAGTCAAAAAAGAAATAAATTTTTTGGCGACTAAAAATTTGGTAGCTAAAACAACTCGAAGTACTTTTGGCGACTAAAAATTTGGTAGCTAAAACAACAAGAAATACTTTTGGCGACTAAAAATTTGGTAGCTAAAACAACTCGAAGTACTTTTGGCGACTAAAAATTTGGTAGCTAAAACAACTCGAAATACTTTTGGCGACTAAACATTTTGTAGCTAAAAATCCATTCATTTTTGGCGACAACAATTTTAGTCGCCAAAACAAATAAAAACACTTTTGGCGACAACCATTTCAGTCGCCAAAACTTAATTGAAAAGGCATTCCCGACTAAAAATTTTAGTAGCCAAACAACAGTGACACTTTCAGCGACAAAAAATTTCGTCACCGTAAAGATTTAATACTTTCTGCGACAAATAATTTAGTAGCTAAAGAACTGAGTTAAACAAAATAACAGACCCTTTGGCGACTAATGTGTTGGTCACTAATATGAGTCATCGGCGACTAATACTACTTACGTCGCTAATAGCTGTTTGTTTTGGCTACCAAGTGTTAGTCGCTAATTTTGTAGTACTTTTGGCGACTAAAGGTTCTTTAGTCGCTAATACCTTCGGCGACGATATATCCCCGACAAAACCAGCGACCAAAGTATTTGTTCGGCAAATCCTTTTGGCGACTAAAATCAGCACTTTTGGCGACTAATATTTTAGTCGCCAAAAGTGTGTTTTCTTGTAGTGAATAATAAAATTACCTAAATTATTAATTGAAACATATTTCTAATATCATTAAAAATTGTTAATTGAATTGATGATTCATTAATAAAAGGAGCGATTTGTTATGGAATTAGAAACCTCCGGAGGTAGAATGTAATTTCCAAAATCACAAGGAGCGATTCGTATTTTAATCAAACCTCAGGGGATGTATTTGTAATTTATCCTATAATTTATTTTAAGACTTATATCTATATTTTTTTTTTTATATTATCTATGATACACTAGTTATAAATAATATTATTTTTTTGATATTTCTTGAAATCAATCGTAAAAACTTGCGTGAAATATGTTTGAAATTTTTTTCGATATTATGATTAATAAGTGCCCCCTCTAATTTAATTTTCTGGCTCCGCCACTGATTGCAACATTACTTGTATAAATTAGTTTAACTAGTTCAGGGAGTAGAGTAAAAAATGAGAATAATTATAATGAAATGCGTGGTAACGTAAGAACCATTGGCAACTTCACTAAACAATGCACTATACATCACAACAAAAACCACAAAAAAAATAGTAAAATATGTAATGAAACCAAGAACATGATTGTCAAAAATAATAATAAAATAAATATATCATGTGTATTTTAATATTCTACAATTATTTTGAATTATTTGTAATGCGATTATTATGTGAATGATATCTGGATGTTAACATTATGAAATATATAGCTTTTTAATTTTAATTAGTGATATATTACCCTTTTTTTTTTCATTACCTTTAAATAAAATATTCATTTATTTGACATGTAATAAATTTATAGAAATATAAATGTTTAATGTGTCACAAGCATGCTTTTTTTGAAAAATATTGTTTTGGAATGTCACATGTCATGTCTGTATCACTTATCCAGATAAAAATCAAAATTCCAAGCTATGCGCGCGCATACACACTAGAGCTTTCATGCTTGTGTGTTTGCATGTGTACCTATAGTAGACAATCAACCAGTTATGTAGAAAAAAAACTGAAGAAATAGTCAAAAATTGAAATCAAAATATGAAGTAGTCGTTACATAGAGGTAGTTGTATAAGGGCAGTTTGGAAATGGGAAGGGCTTTCTTGAAAAAAGAAAAAAGAAAAAAGAAAAAAGAAAAAAAAAGAAGCGTGACAATGTTCACACCAACTCAAGTGTATGTTTTATCTAATAGAATAGATAGATATTAAGAGTGACAATTTTCACACCAACTCAAGTGTATGCTTTATCTAATAAAATAGATAGATATTAAGAATGCCTGTTGTAATGTACGTCAAAACAAAAAATACAAAAAAAAAAAAAAAGAAAGTAAAACAACACACATACAATAGACAATCATAATTGTAAAATTTCATCTATGACCAAAAAGAAGCGGCAACAAATGTGAATACATACAATGCAAACATATGAAAAACATCATTTTCACTTAAATAAAAATGAAACCCTAACTTCTGCATATGTAAAAGTAAAACTAGAACAAAAAATGGTATACTTTCCTCCCTCCTTATCAAACACTTTCCCTCTTTGTTCATGTGCATGCACGCACAAATATAGGTTTACTGCTAATTAGATATATGCAGATAAACTACTTCTCATGTTAAATGACCAAATTAAAGAAAAATATCTCTCTCTATGTATATATCAACTAGACAGTGTGCACACCCAATGGATGTGCTAGGAAAATAAATCAGTGGGATATAGAAGAAAAAAAAAAAACAAAAAGGTTATCAAAATTTGAAATTCAAAATCAACATCCCAATAGTTAGTAATTATGGGATTCTGAGCAAGGTTGTTAAAATCAGGATCCTAGGTGGGATCGTGGGAGAGACTTATAGATCGAACTGTAGAATTGAATTAAGGATCATAGGATTCTACTGTCAATGCAAAATAAAATGAGAAATTATCAATAATGATAATTTATGTTAAATAATTTAAAAATCATTAGATAAAAATGATAAATTTGATATAATGCATCTTTATGTTAACATAAAATAGCCGAGATGTTTAGAGAAAGAGTTTATAGTCAAATTTTTTTATATAGATGTACACATATACATACATCATTGTCATCAAATCGTGAATCGAATCGTGAATCATTTTGCTAAAATAGTAAATCGTGAATCGTGTCGAATCATGAATCGTAAAATTCATTTTATTTAATATAATATATAATTTTATATATTTATATACATATAAAAATATATACAATGTTTAAAATAACGTAAATTAATAATGGCGCCGATTGGCAAGGTCAATACTTGTACTCTTATGTAAACA
The DNA here is from genome assembly GCA_036172215.1 of Camellia granthamiana. Classification (NCBI taxonomy): domain Eukaryota; kingdom Viridiplantae; phylum Streptophyta; class Magnoliopsida; order Ericales; family Theaceae; genus Camellia; species Camellia granthamiana. The sequence goes on from CM069906.1 coordinate 105,573,321, forward strand.
AGCACCATGGTGAATGGAGGTTGGACCCCAGTGATCAAAAGAAGGAAAGTAGGAAATCAGTATGGATATCGTAAGGAGGCAATGGTGGTCACCATATTTGTGGACAACATCCCAAAGTCCATGGATTCTAAGGGATTGTTCAATCTCTTTAGAAAGTTTGGCATTGTCAAGGATGCGTTCATACCAGGGAAGAGGAGAAGAGTATCAGTTTCCAGATTTGGTTCTGTCCAATATGATTGTGAGGTGGCGGCAGAGATGGCGATTCAGAAGGCTGATGGTCTGTGGTGCGATAACAAGGCGTTGAAGGTTAAAAGAGCAGAGTTTCAAAAACCTCATGCTCTGGGTCATCAGGAGAAGAGGGTGCTGAACAGAGGGGATGATGGCAGATTAATGTACCAGCGGCCTCAAAGGCAGCAGTGGTAGGGTATTGGAGTTAAGCAATCATATGCAGAAGCATTAGTAAGAGGAGGAGCAAGTGAGAGTAAGAAGGTGGTGATAAGAGCTTATAAGGAAGGAAATGGCTGGCTTTATGAAAGTTTAGTGGTGAAGTTGAGCAGCTTTTTAGTTGTTGAAGATTTCAAAGCAGAATTATATAATAGGGGAATGAGGGATGTGGTTGCTAGGGATAGTGGAAGAAGAATAGTAGTGCTAAGTTTCAATTCTACTCAACAGATACAGGAAATGAAGGAACAAATAGGCAGGTGGGGTAAGAAATGGTGTGATTCAGTTGAACAGTGGGGGAAGAGCCAATTTGAAGAGCAAGAGAGATGTGTCTGGTTAAATTGTTTTAGCATTCCAATCAATCTTTGGAGTGTTACGACTTTTAGAAGCATTGGTAGTCATTGGGGGTCTGTAGTTCAATTCAAAGAAGATATCAACAACCCACAAACTCTTCAGCATGGAAAAGTTCGAGTAATTACAAGGTGCATGGAGTTGATTAATTCGGTAATTTTTCTGGAATTAAAAGGCAAATATATACCAGTAAGGGTCTGTGAAGAACTTCCAATGTGTTTATTTCCTAGTTCCAGTGAAAGTCGAGGTAAGGAGATGCAACAGTTGAACTCCAAAGGAAATGAGAATGTGGAGGTGGATCAAATGTCCGGCAATGGTGGTAAGACAAAGTGTGATTACAGAGTTACTGCAGCAAGGGAAAAAGAGGTGGTAGGTGAAGTTGATGAGGATAGTAGGGTTTTGGAAACAGTGGCAGGTAGATCAGATGAGATATGCAGGGGATATTATGGTAAGTATGCACCAGCCAAAGCTATCATAGGGGTTAGCATGGGAAATGGTAATGTAGGTGCTGGGTCTAAAGAGGAGGGTATGCATCAGGAAGTCAACTCACAATAGGTAATGATGAGTAAAATTCAAAAATTGGATGGAACTTTTGGCAATACTGGACTTGTAGGTTCTGTGAATAGGCTGGAGGGGGTAACACCCAACACAAATTTGGAAGTATTACTTGAAGGCCTGCAGGTTGGGCCTGAGCCCAGCAGATTAAAATTGGGGGTAGGATCGGATTTGAGTGATTGTGTGGCCCAGTCCCATCTTAGATCATCTGTGGCCCATTTCTTCCACATATCCCATTTGAGTGTGGTCAAGAGGGCTGGGAAAGGCACAAAGAGTAAGGCAGCAACTGGTAATAAAGTCTGTAACTCATGGCAAAAGGACATGGAGATAAAGAGAGGCATCACTTATGTCGGAGGCAATAGCAAACAAAAAGGCATGGTTAGAAGACTTGGCTTTCAAAGAGGAGCCCTGTTCAGAGCATCAACAGTAGCAGCAGTAGCTATTACCTCATTGTTTACATCTCAAAGTCATGCAACACAAATGAGGAAAAATATACTTGAGGAAGCACAAGCAACAGTGAAGATTGGAAAATTGTTGGGTTTGCAATGCCAAGGTCAAGAAGATGAGATAGCCAGCAAGATAGTGGAACTTAAAGAAAATGATCTACAAAGAATTGCAGGTGAGGAAGGAGCATTCAGACTTTAACTGATTGCCATTAGGGGACTAAGGAGAAAACTGTAAGTTTATTATATAGGTTTTATCCTGGAATGTCAGAGGGCTGAGAAGGCCATAAAAAAGGGGCAAAATAAAGAACTTGGTGAAGGCCAGAAATGTGGATGTTTTACTTTTACAAGAAACAAAAAGAAATCAATGGAGGAGCACTTTGTGAGATCTATGTGGCCTTTTGAAGAGATGGGTTATATGATGGTAGACTCAGAAGGAAGTGCAGGTGGGTTGCTGTGTATTTGGAGGCCACAAGTCTTTGAACTAAAAGACTGCTGCAGCAGTAAGCATTTTATTATACTCTCAGGTACCTCAGCTCAATCTTTTGACTGTGTGATTGTTAATATATATGCTCCAAATGAGGTGTTGAAGAGGAAGAAATTATGGGATTCTCTTGTGAGCTTACACCCCCATTTTCCAAAACCATGGTGTGTGGGTGGTGATTTTAATGAGATCAGATTATTGTGTGAGAGAAACGGGTGTTCAAGAAGAGAGAGGGGGATGAAGGATTTCAATGAGTTTGTGGATGGAGTTGTCTGACCTGCCTATGTTAGGCAGACAATTCACTTGGTGTAATGCATTGGAAGAGGATAGGTGGAATAGGATAGATCGATTTTTGTTAGACTCTCTATGGCTGGAAAAGTTTTCATTTAAACAATGGGGCTTACCCAAAACAATTTCAGACTGTTGACACCCCTTGACAACTTACCATTTGTGTGAAACTCATGCAATGTTTGCATTATATCTCCTTTCATTATTTTACAACATTTTTGAATGCAAGCTAAGTTAAAAGCATCTGCACCAGGGGCCTTGTTCCCATCATAGTCATGAATAGCTGCCCAAATCTCTTCTTCAGTGAACATTGCTTCTAAACTCATTACTGCCTCAGAAGTAATTGTAACAAAAGGTCCTGAAATCTGAGGCCTGAAGATCTAATTTTCAGAGAAATGCTTTCTGAAATGGCTAACCTGTCATGACCCGAACCCGCCCCAGGACATAACCGGCCAATAATCATGAGATTACTTACGGTCTCAAACCAAATGAAACGCATTTCAACAGAGTAAATGGGCCAAAACGGAAGCAATTTAAAACTTTGTCCATAGAGCTGTGCTTATATGGAATAACAAAATCATTCCAAAGGTATCCTATAATAACTCACACAAAGGAGGTTAACACATAAGCTTTACACAACAGGATCATTCAGGTCATAGTCAGCCAACCAAAAGCTTATATACAAAGGTGATCCAAAGTTCTCGCCAACATAGCAAAAATGTAACAATAGAACAAAAGGGCGAAAACAAGTCTCATGCGTGAGACGTATGGGTTGACTCCTCAAAACTTGACTGTCTCTCGCATACTTCACTGAGGCTGGGTTTAGACATCTCTTGGCTCACCTACAAACACATGAATGAGAGTGAGCGAAAGCCCAGTGAATAATATCAATTAAAGAAGGTAAATGAATGGAATTCGAAACAAATACATCAGACGGCCTTAGGCCCAATTTATGTTTCCATCCAATGTATCAAGTGACTACAGATTCAAACATATCAAACGGCCTTGGGCCCAATTCATTCATGTCCGACGGCCTTTGACCCAATCATTAATATCCAACAGCCTTTGGCCCAAATCATTAATATCCGGCAGCCTTTGGCCCAATCATTTATGTCCAACGGCCTTTGGCCCAATCGTTCATATTCAACGGCCTTTGGCCGATTTATTTATATCAAACAGCCTTTGGCCCAATCATTCATATCCAACGGCCTTTGGCCCAATCATTCGGCATAACAAACATTTGTTCACAATTCAAATTAACAAAATTACGAAATTCAAATAAGAGTAAGCAATTGGACAAATAGCATATTTCAAATATCTTTATTATGATATTACTCACAGTGATCTGCTGGACGATTTGCCCTTGTGCTCGATCCTACACATTTCATAGACACAATGAGTCATAAGCAATTCAATCCGTTCGAAATTCATATATTCTTCTTAGGCCTTTTTCATATCTTCTTAATCCATTCACAATGCCTAATGCATGCCTAAGAGTGCTTAGGAATGAAAGAGAACGGAAAACGAAACATGAAACCATTTTTCAAAATTTCTGAAATAGGGCTCCCCGCTCGAGCGCAGATTTCGCCACTCGAGCAGACCCCTTTTGTCTGCAAAAGTACTGGTTACTTCATATTTACGCTCGAGCGTGACCCTGGACACTCGAGCTGAGAGTCGAAACAATGTAACTTATGCTCAAGCGTGACTCTCCCCGCTCGAGCGGATATCCATGTCTGCAAAAGTTCTGGGAACTAACATTTTACGCTCGAGGAGCGTATTCCCCGCCCAAGCACGAATTCTGGGTTTTCGAGAATTCTATTTGAAGTTCAAATCAAAATCCCAAGGGTCCAATTCATGTATAAGGCATTCAAATATGCAGGTACACTCCCAAAACATACATTTAAAGATAATTTGTAACCATGGCTTAAAATTCCATGGGTTTAACAACTTTCAAACCATAAATTATATATATATACACAAATCATGATTGTATTTAGCATGAACAAGCTTCAAAGCTTGAAATTAAGCTCCAATACATGGAAATTCTAGCATGCATGTATCAAACAACCCTCAAAACAACATGATCAACATGTTTTTCCTTTAAACATGCAAAATTATGGTCAATCCTTACATGCATGCATCCAATGATCTCAAATTTATCAAGCTTAGCTTAATTCATGTATTTAACTCTATATACAACTCAAACCACACTTTTTGATCACAATCTAACTTTGATTCCACAAAATTACAAACTCAAACTTATGAATTCACTCACCTAAGAGCTCCAATCTTCACAAAGTATAGTTAATTCTTGAGTTTAGCCCCCAATTCTCAAGCTTTGAGCTAAATTGCATAATTCTCCCTCTTCCTCACTCTAGAACCGGCCCCTCTTTCTCACTAGAGTGTAATTCAGATTTTGGGCTCATAGCAAGATGCATATGAGTGTAAGTTGGCCTATTTATAGGCTCTCTTAATCAAATTTGATTAGGATTAATTAATAGTGTTTAATTCAATCAGTTTAACTAATTAATTCATTCCGAATCAGTTTTCAATTAAATTTCACCATAGGCTCTAAAAATTACGCCAATTACAATGGCGTAGTCAATTTCGGTTTCTGTGGCCGATAAGGCCTTTAATTTCCAGTTCATAATAGTAAGTTGAACAGATTTTCCTACGGTGAACAGATAGAAGTTCAAAATCACATATAATCATATAAACGACATCTAAAATCATATTAAACACATAATCACAATCATTATTAAGATTAATTAGCATAATACGGAACAAGATTATCACATAACCACTACTTGTTTCACCTGAGCTGGATCCTCATAGCTCACTCCCTCCAGTATAACAAAATCTATTAGATTCGATCTCTGCCTATTACTTGCCATGATATGAAGGAATCTAATGTTTTTGTCTCCATTTCTAGCCCACAGTATTCTAGACTTTTGGTGCCATAGCCTCTCCTTATTATTGCTAAGCTTCCAAACTTGACATCTGACCTCTCTTCTTCTTGTTATTTCCAGCTTATCCAAAGGCCTAGACTCTGCCTTCAAATCCCATTCATGTAGCTCTTGTTCTGCTGACTTTAGATTAGTATCTATATTGCCAAACACCTCCTTATTCCACACCTTTAAATGATTCCTTAGAAAGAATAACTTCCTCATTAATCTATACCCTGCCCACTCTGTCACCTATGTGACCTCCCAAATATGCTTGATTTCAGCCAAGAATGTAGGGCGTGATGTCTGGGTTAAGAATTAATTATCATAAAAGTGTAGTGTGTGGAGTGGGCTTCCAAGAAGATCAATTTAAGTATTTTGCTAAGATTTTGAATTGCTTGACTAAGAAATTACCATTCTCTTTCTTAGGTCTATCTTTAGGGTCCAATCCTAGGAAACAGAGTACATGGAACCCAGTTGTGGAGAAGGTGAAGAAAAAAATTGTCCTCTTAGAAGAGGAAATTACTATCTTATGCTAGGAGGTTGACTTTGATCAAATCAGTCCTTGCTAACTTGCCAACCTATTTCATTTTTCTTTTTAGAATGCCTAAGGGTGTTGCTAAATTCTTAGTCAAGTTGCAATTATCTTTTCTGTGGAGAGGGAATGTTAATAAAAGGAAAGTGCACTTGGTCAAATGGAAGGAGGTCACCAAAAGCAAAAGTCAAGGAGGTTTGGGTGTAAGAGATTTAGGTGAGATGAATGAATGCTTGTTATTAAAGTGGTGGTGGAGGTATGGTAATAAAGATACAGCTCTGTGGAAAGCTATGGTTTGTTCAAGGTATGGTAGGATTGGAGGAGGATGGGTCCAGCTTTGAGCTGGACATTGTGAAACTTCTCTCAGTAAACCAACAATTGGGTGAGTTCTAGGGTGACCATTGTAGAATTAAGTTGGAAATTGATGGAGAATCATGTTTTGGCATGATACATGGCTTAACAACAGAGACCTGCAGGTTCAATTCCCCAGACTATACATTTTATCCACTGAGAAAAAGGAGACCCTTCAGCAAATCAGTGCCAAGAAGAGTAACTTGGGGGTGTGATAGCTTAGCTTCAGAAGACAGTTATTAGTTTGGAAAGCTGAAAAGCTGTAGAGATTGATGGGTTTGTTAAAAACATCTACAACGGTTAGCTCTGATTGTTTTGATTCTTGTTATTGGCTAGCAAACAGTTCAAGGCAGTTTTCAGTCTCTTCTATGAGAAGATGGTGGGATGCAGCAATAGGGCCTGGCCAGGTTGTACCTAAAGGGGTATGGGTTGGTTTAGCTCCGCCAAAAGTGCAGTTCTTTTGCTGGTTGGCTTGGAGAGGTAAAGTTAAGACTTCAACCTTCCTTCAAAGGATTAGGGTGCTAGATGCATCAGCAAATAATATGTGTGTCTTTTGCCAAGCTGAAGTGGAATCCTTGGATCATGTGCTCCTGTTTTGTCCACCAGTTTGGAAGTATTGGTCTCAAATGGTAAGATAGAGGGATCAGGTTTGGGCAATCCCTGGATCAGTTTAGGGCCTTTTGCACTGGTGGTCTGCTGGTAAGAGTAAGCACTGGGTTTCTAGATTATGGGAGTTAGTCCCATCTGTTATGTTATGGTCTGTATGGAGATTGTGAAATGAATGTATTTTCAAAGGGGCATAACCTATTTTTGATGAATTTTGTGATAAAATGAAGGTGCAGATTGCTATGTGGGTAAAATGGAGTTTGGAGGTTGATTATTCAGTTGATGATATTGTTTTCAATTTCAATCAGATCAGGTTGCCTGCTTCAGGTCCTCTGCTTCAGCTGCTACTAGTTTTTCTTCTGGTTTCTGAGTTAGCAGTTGAGTTTTATTGGCTACTTCAATGGTCTGGCTTGTGATCGTTTTTGCTGAATTTTGTTGGTTGGTTTGTTTATCATTGGCATGGAAGCAGAGTTCTGTTTGGAGGTTTGAGTTTTGTTGGGCTTTGTTTGGTTTTATGTTCTTGTTGTCTCTGTTTTGTGCTTTGGTTTTGTTGCCTCAACTTTGTTTTGTTGGTCTCTCACCAACTAGGAGGTTGGAGCTTGATTTAGCTCCAAGCTCCTCTTTATTGATGTAACTTCTCATACCTTGTATGTGCTCCATCAATAAAGTCCTCTTTGCCGATCAAAAGAAAAAAAAAATGTAAATTAATTATGTCTATCAATATAACAAATTAATCTTTTCTATATATCTTCATAATTTGGCAAAAATGACATCAATTCATACATGTAGGCAAAAATAAAAATAGAATTGAATCACAATAAATCATGTGAATCGTAAAGAATTGTATTGAATCGTATGATTCACTTACTTTCCGATTTAACAACATGATTCGAATCATTTTTGTTGAAACTTGTATCGACTCATATGAATTAAATCGTGAATCATACGATTCTAACAACCCAAACATACATATGTAAGAAATAAACGATCACAACATACTCTTTCCACTACACCTCTATAACACCATATGATTATATATGCAACATATATTATTTATATAGTACGTAGACCCGTATTAATACAAAAGTATATATATAAAGATAATTATTTTTTATTGAACATAATTTATGTAAAAATAAATTATTTACTAGAAAAAAAAAAGAGACCACTTTTGGCGACTAAATTATTTTTAGTCGCCAAAAAGCCTCACTTTTGGCTATTAAAATTTTTTTAGTCAGTAAAAGCCTCACTTTTGGCGACCAAACATCTTTTTAGTCGCCCAATGCCTCACTTTTGGCTACTAAATTTTTTTTAGTCGCCAAAAAGCCTTACTTTTGGCTACTAAAAATTTTTTAGTCGGTAAAAGCCGTATATCGGCGACCAAACAGATTTTTAGTTGCCAAAACCTATACTTTTGGCTACTAAATTTTTTTAGTCGCCAAAAATCTTTACTTTTGGCTACTAATGCTTTTTTATTCGCCAAAACCTATACTTTCAGCCACCAAAGGTGCTTTTTTAGCCGCCAAAGATGCTTTTTCTTGTAGTGATATACAAGTGGGCTTTGGATTTTTTGGGTTTTCTGTAATTGAATAATTTTTGGGTATTCATAGTATATATGTCATGTATTATTTTTTGTTATTGTGATTGAATTTAACAATAAGGTCTATTAAATTTATGTTAAGTATTTAAGAAATAATAAAAAACATATACATTTGGAACTAATAAAAGGTAATGCGACGTGATACCTATCCTATAAAGTTTTTTTCAAAAATTACTCTCCCTTTGACAAAGTTTGTTGAAACAGACTGATTTAAAATTACCATTTTACCCTCATTTGCCGACGGTGTTGCCGGAGAGGTTTCCCCTATTTTTGTAATCTGTGTGGAGATTTTCATAATCTTAGGTGGAAGTAACTTTTGAATTACAGATTATGTTATTTAATGACATTTAATGTGGATTTTTCAAAAGTCTACAAGTTGTTTAATGAGTTTGTTAAAGGTCATTGATGTAATTATCGATAAAGAATTAGGTTTATCACTTATCAGTTCGCGGCAATTTCATGGGTGACGAATTGGTTTAGCGGCCGACAATGATCGGGGATTTGAGATTAATTGAGCAGGCCGTCGACCATGAACATTCTTTTGAACAATTGTATTTTTGAAATTATAAATTGTAATATTAATTATTTTGACTTAAAATGAAAATTATCAAAAATATATGAAAATTATGTATATAAATTTATACGACATCATTCTTTACTTAATCATTATGATAAATTTTTTATTTAAATGTCATCGTTATCTACTTAATTTAAAATTTAGAAAAATGTAACTACATTTGATATATATGTTTATTGATTATTAAATTTTTTAGTAGGGGTGAGTAGCGGATATGTCAATTGTCCCAAACTGACCGAACCGAACTGAACCGATTCGCTACATTTTGAACAGATGCTTAATGATGAATGGACGGTTGCGGATTGATTTATCTGAATCTGCCTAGTTTTGGACAGATGGTGGATTTGAGATTCTTTAGGCCGCAACCGAACTGCCAAACCGCAAGCACCCTTAGTAATTTGTAAGATTTTGTATTTTCAATTTGTTTAGATATTCTGTTTGTATTTTCAATTAAAAAAGAATTTAGATATTCTGTTGTGTTTTCAATTTGAAAATCCATTTATCAAATGACAAGTGTTGACATTTGATATTTTTGTGTGGAAAATATAAGACTTAATTTTGTCATTTTAAAAAAAAAAATCAAATTAAAAAGTTTTTGAATAAAGAAAAATAATGAAATAGTTTTGATAATGCATGGTTTTCTTATATGTAATTATTATTGGTATTTGACAATTTACTGATAATTTTATTGTTATGTTGAGTTGAATTGTTATCCAAAAAAAATGTTAACAAGTTGTTGTATTATGTTCAAAATTTGTAAAAGTTTAAATTGCCAAACCAATTCGCATCTATCCATCAATCCGCATCCGTTAATCCAGCAGACGGATGCAGATTGATTTTTTCCAATCCGTCAATCCGGCGGACGAATGGCGGATTGGAGGTTTTCCAGCTGCAATCGAACCACAAACACCCCTAGTTTTTGGTATTAACTAATATAAGGGGTGTACTCGTCAACTTTCTAAATAGGATTAGTTTTCTCTCATATTCATATTTTAACATGAGAAAACTTGAGAGACCTGTAGAGTCCACCACATGTTCCAGTTTGATAATCCAAATCATTCATATTTTACAGCTCATTGAGTAGAATACTCACACAAAAATAAAATGATCGGATATCAGTAACTATATGTTTGAATCAAATTTATATTATAAAAAATGAATGATTATTCTTAAATTATATTTGTCATGTATTTATTTAAAAATAAACATGATTCAAATATATAATTATCGATATCCAATCATCTTGATTTTTTTTACATGAATATTTTACTCAACGAAAAAAAAAAAAGTGAACAATTCGAATCATCGGAATCAATTTCAAAATGAGCTTATCAAACCCAAACGTTTTCTCAAATTAAAATGACAATTTAAAAGAAGTCAAACCCTTCTAGGTACTCCAGAGGAGTAATGCATTTGGTTAATGCACTAAATTTCATTATAATAAATATAATGTCATTTAAAATAAAATGTGTATAAATATTGTCAAAACTAAAAAGACACAAGTAAGCCCCCCCTTAAAAAAAATAATCAAATTTATATCAATAAAGCAAATTTAAACATATTTTCCAGTTTATTAAGTTTTTAAGTTAAACTTAAAGGGTCTTGCCAACAAGTGTCTTTGGGACACAAGTAAAAGACAAATAATTTGTAAAACACAATACACTTTTCACTAATTTTAATACATTTTTATTAAAATCAATACATTTTTTAAATATTTTTACATATTTTAAAAAACTTTTTACACATCTTTTTACACATTTCTCAACATTAAACAATACTTAGGCGACACTTGTTAGCATTTGTCAAACTTAAATAATCTTTTACTTGACTCATTTATAGTTCTTGTTGTGAGTTTGACTCCAATGCAAAGGGACCTAGAGATTGATCTCGAGTTAGAGATGACAATTTTTCCTTACCCTGCCACGCACGGGTTTTTAGTTATTTGGAAGTGTTGTTCCAGTTTAACTTTTAGTTATTCCTCTCTATACTTATGCAATTTGGTCCTTAGGTTCATAATATGTTTCATTTAAAAAACATTATTATTGCAAATAGAGAGTTATTAATAGTTCCCATCATTTGACTTAAGACCAACCACCTGTCAAATTGATCCCCACACCTTTTTCTTTAAGCCCCATCATAATTCCAAAAATGCCCTTATTTTTGTATCCTCACCTTAACTACTTAATTTCCTTTGGTAATCCTCTTTCCTCTGACAACACCTTTATTTCAGCAATCTTCACCCCTGCCACCATCACATCCACCTCCGACCGCCTTTGCCACTACCATCTCTAGTGACCCCTCTAACACTTCTCTACCCTCCCTAACAACTCTCCTGTCCACCCACGTCACCTAACTTCTCGTCTAGCCATTACAGCAACTTTATTCCACCTTGTACAACCTCCTTTCCTCATCCTCTGTTGCCACCAACCCTTGCGAATCCCACCCTCTGCAACTCTCTACTATACAAGCAATGTAAGATCGATGACAAGTGATGTGAGATAAAGAAAAATGAAAGATTGACAGCAAGCAATGCCAAACTAATGGTGAGCAATAAGAAATCAATAACGAGCAACGATCAATCAATAGAGACTAATAATGAGGGAGAGAGAGACTGGGAGATCGACGAATAACGGAACTGGGGTTAGATGGCAAAGATAGGCATGGTGAAGGTAAGGAGGATCCTCGGAAATGAGACGAATGAGGAAGATGCTAACTAGAGATAATGGGGTGGGGTCAAAGTAGGATTAGGGTTGGGGTTAGGGTTAAAGCTTGGGTTTGGAAGGATATGGACAAGGTTAAATTAAGAATTTAATATTAGGGTAAAATTGTAAAGAAAATAAATAAAATGGAAGGGGGTTCAAAAAAGGAATGTAAGGGCATTTAGCAACATTCTACAAATATTGTGCTTTCTTTTGGTTTAATATTTTGTTTTCCCTCCAAGGTTTGTTAGATCTTGTTAGTTTACATATTGTACAAACTACGACCAAACAATTGTCATTTAGAGAAGCATTGCTTGTCTAACTTAGGTTCATAAATGATTTCATTTAAATTTCGATATTATTACAAATATTGTGTTTTCTTTTGGTTGACTATTATGTTTTTTTATTTCCTAATTTTATCAAATATTGTCGGTTAATACGTTGTATAGAATACGGGTAAATAACTATCATTCAAGTTATTTTGAACAAAATATTGCCAAAAAACAATCATTTAGGGAGACGTTAACTGTTTGACATAAGTTCATAAATGATTTCATTTAAAATGCACTTTTGATTGAATATTCTCTTTTTGTACAAAATTTGTCGGATCTTGTCAGTTTACATATTGTACAGAATATGCCAAACAACCATCATTTAAGTTATTTTGTATGGAATACGGCCAAACAATTATAATTTAAGGAGGCAGTGAGTCTGACTTAGGTTCATAAATGATTTCTTTCAGTTGGATATTGTATTTTTTTCTCCAAAATTTGTTGAATCTTGTCTATATATATGTTGTGTGCTTCATTAATAATAAATTATAGATCAATTTCGCTTGAACAACAATACTATTGGTCAAAGTGTTGACTTTTTACTTTGTGATGAATTAGAAGGAACAATGTCACTACATCTCCTAATTTAGACCCCCTAATTTTACCTCCAATGATGTAGCTAAGACTCATGTAAAGTGGTCTCACACTCCTCTGTCTCTCGCCTTTAGCTCCCCTAATTCCACATCATTGGGGGTGGAATTGGGAGGGCAAAATTAAGAGGATGAATTATTTTTCTTAGAAGGAAATGGATTTAAGAGGATGAATTATTTTTGCAAGTTCGTAAACTTTACAAGTAAACTAAGAGTTACTAGACTTGGAAGTCAAAATAAAGAAGGCCCTAAACATCTAATCCATAATAGCTCTCATATTACCACTTGGTGAGACATCCGTTGCAAAAACCCCTTTTAATAAAACAAAAGATAAGTGGCCTAATCTACAATGTTAATAATTCAACTTTTCAAAAGAGGAAAGGCTTGCTTGATTTCAACAAAACCTAACGAGGAAGGAAATGAGATGGAAAGAATGTGACATTGTACTTTAATTATTTTGTTATAATGCTAATTGATAAAAGATTAGTTGCCAATTTAGAAACATGAGTAAATGAACTTTTTTTTTATAGATGTTATATATTGGAGCCCACTTGCAATCCTTGAAATGACCAAGTTCCTATAGAGTTGGGCCTAGATGGGCTGAATAGGCCAATTTTAAGGCTTTTTTACTAACTGGTCCTGCTTTCAAGAGCTATTCCTGTTTTCAAGAGCTATTCATGTTTTAGTCCTAAAGTTTGATTTTATGCACCAATAAGTCCTGGGGCTCTTTTTTCCTTTCCGTTTTACCCATGTTCGTTGCTCTCTCTCTCTCTCTCTCTCTCTCTCTCTCTCTCTCTCTCCCTCTCTCTTCCTCTAATGATTTCTCCAGTTGGCACACGTCCTCTCTCATTGCCTTCAACGCCGCTCACCTCAACCACCACCGTCCTCCTCCGTTGTCACCATCATTCTATTCCATCATTGATCTACTATATTCAACATTGAGTTTATGTATTGTTCTAAATGAATATAGAGATTGTTTGTGTGATTTTTTCTTCAATTATTTATTAATCACAATGTGGAGATTGTTGTGTGTTTGTTGGAGATTATTGTGTATATATTTACAGCATTATTGTGATAACCTGACCCATAATATACTTAATTATGCATATGGTTATGTGTTTGATATAAATTTGTATGTTTAATTATGTGATTTATGCGATTAGGAATTTATATCTGTTGAGTGTAGAAAAATCTATTGCAATTGGGGCTTTGAACTAAGAATGTTTAACCTTAGAGGCACTAGAAACCAAAACCAACTTTACATTTGTGTTTAGTATGATTTTTAGAGCCTGCGATAAAATTTTCCAAAATTTCAATTCGTAATGAATTAATCAAGTTTAATTAGCATAAACCTTAGATTAGGCCAACCACATCATGTATAAGATTTTATGTTTAATTGATTAAGGCGATTTGGATTGTAATTGGTTGCTACTCTAATGTAATTTGGGATTTATGAGAATTTTGGAGTGTAATTTGTATTTGATTTTAGTAATGATTTATTTCGGAATTTGAAATTAAGGGTCCAATGGCGTAAGGAAGTGAAATTAATAGGTTGAATCAATTTAATTTTAAATACGGACCCATTTGGCACACTATAGGAAATGACACTTTTGGCGACTAACAATTTTTAGTCACCAAAAGTGGTGGAATTAGCGACTAACTATTTTATTAGTCGGCAAAAATACAAGATTTAGCTACTAAAATTTTTTAGTCGTTGTAAATTGCTTATCGGCGACTAACATAAATTTAGTCGCTAATAATGGCACAATTGGCTACTAAATTATTATTTAGTCGCTAATTATTGAACAATTGCCGACAAAAACAATTTTGTCATTGTAACATTAGTTTTAGCTACTAAATTTATTTGGTCGCCAAATGATATACCTGTTAAATTTTTTTAATCGAGAAATATAGCTTATTGGCTACCAAACAATATTTTTGTCACTAAATATTCCATCATAGGCTACTAAAAAACGTTTAGTCGCCGATAGTATATATTTTAGGCTACTAAAATTGTTTTTTAGTCGGTGTCTTATAACTTTGCCGACAAAATAATCTTTAGTCGCCAAATGGCAGCAGATGATATTCAAAACCTTTTAGCGACCACACAAGTTTGGTTGCCAATGATTCAGTTTTGATGACTAACAAAAACATTAGTCGCCATATAAAATTATTTAGTCCTTATATATTAACTTTTGCCGACAAATAAAACATGTAGTCGCTAAAGCTCTAAATCTTTTAGATTTATTTTCGCACCTATCTCACACATTTTGCCTCTCTTTGTATACACACAGCCACAGAACATCTCTTGCTCTATCGTTACGCCGCGCAAATCACCAGCAAACCTCATGACCTTGCATCCTTAGCATCGTCGTTCCCCGTACGTCTCAAATCACCATAGCCACCGCCGCTAACAAGTTCGCTCCCTTTTGCTCTATTGCTCTGTCGCTCTTTGTCTCGATCTCACTCTCTTTATCTCACACTCTCTCTCTTTACCCCTTCTTCTATTTCCCCAACTATGAACTCTTGCTCTAGGGTTTTTATTCTATCCATTCCGGTTAATTTTTTCTTAATTTCTGAAAGAGGTTTGTTTGAAGTGGTTTCATTACTAGAGTTTTATGGGTTTGATGTTGTAAATGGGTTTGATTTGAGGGTTTGATACCTTTCCCCCTCTTTTTCCTTTCTCTCTCATTAGTTTCAAAGCCCTAATCCATTGATTGTCTATCTAATCTCATGTATTTGATTATTTTCATTGAAATTTTCTCTCTCATGTATTCTGCTCGTCATTATTTATGTAAATATGTGTATGAAATTTACATACACAAATTATCTGATCTGTGTATGTATTTTGAGATTGAGATTATTTGTGTATGTATTTTGAGATTGAGTTTACATTTAAACTGAAAATGGGGTTTATAGTTAAACTGTAAACTGAATCTTCAGTTTACAGATTGGGTTTACACTAAGCCTAGCAACACATGAATCAGTTTACATTTAAATGGATTAAACTGAATGGATAATCTGTGAATGGGTAATCAGTTTAGATGTAGTGGTGAAAATTTAGTTTAAATATAATTAATATGTAATCTGAGATTGGGTAATATATCATCAATTTAAATATAATCTCAATCAGATTATCTGTGTATTCTCTGTTTATATGTTCTCTGTGTATTCTCATCAGTTTAAATTTTGTGTTCTGAGATTGAGATGATCTGTGTATGTATTCTCATCAGTTTAAATATAATTAATATGTATTCTCACCAGTTTGGTCAATTATTTGCTCATGTCTTGTATCATTCTTCTCATAAATTTTGCCAAATATAGTGCAAAAGTGTCATCTAACACTTGAAAGACAATACAAGGAGATTGATGCTCTATTATTAAAACAAAAATGATATTAAAGGCAAAATTGATGAAATAATGTTATTTTTATAATTATAAACTAAATTGTTAGACATTTTAATTTTTATTAAATAATATAAATAAGATACATCATTATGTGTGATTTTTTTTTTTTTTTTTTAAATTTCGTTTGTATTTTCTTTATTATCCTACTTCACCCAAATTGTCATATTTTATGGCCATCCTCAAAAGTTCTACTCGATCTTTCATTAGCTTGAGTTATGACAGAAATTTTTAGCTTATCACAATGTGGATTCTTTGGTGGCCCTTTTTCTTATCCTTGTTGGGTGTGCCTTGAGAATAATTTAGAACATTCTTTTGGCATTGCAACTCTTGATTAGAAGTGAATTTGCTATTACCTAATACTCCCATTTCACAAGATTTAAGGATTTCAAAAACAATAGATATAGAAGAGGTAAAGGACCTTGTGCCCTTTCTTCGTTGATATTTGTTAAAGAAACTTGCATACCAACTTTCCTCTTTTTCTTCTTCACCACTTTCTATTGTTGGCTTTTGTGTTTGAGTCTTCTTCACTCTCTACTATTGCATATATAAGAGGGAGGATGAAATGTCTTTTACTTATGAGACCAAACCTTGCAAACATCACACTTTTGTAAGTGAGAGGGTAATTTATATGTAAATTGGGCCGAGCTGGGTGATGGGCCATTCTGTGGGCCACAGTAAGGACTGAGTAAAAGGGCCTTGAAGTTAGCTCGGTCCGAAAGAGCTTTGTAGTTAGCTTAGTCGGCATGGTCAGAGCGGCGACAGTTAGTTCGGTCAAACCATATTGAGCCGAGGTATTTTGGGTCTTTTCTCAGGACCTTGCTGTTGAATAGCTCGGTCTAGACACGCTATGGATAGCACGGTCTCAACAGGTGTGAAACCGAAGTACGAGTAACAGAGGAGAGAACCGAGCTAGCTAGAGCTCGGTCATTTCAACCAGTTTAGCATGGCTATTTTATCTCGGTCGTTTTGTCATACTACCGAAGTAAAACCATCTCACTTGGTTTAAGCAGTGAAGGGGGTTTGAAGGATAAGCATTATCTTTCAGGGGTGTGACTCCTAGGAGGACTCTACGCAGAGGAATAAGAGTCCTACTAGGATTGTGCCACGCGGAACCTATAAAAACTCACAACATAACCTATGGGAGAGGTAACACAACTTTGATTCTCAAATACACAGAGCTTTTTGCCTATTTGCCTATTTTGCTGACTTAGGCATCGAAGAGGTATCTAGCACACAACCCGCCGGCTAGCTCACGTTTGTGTTTTCAGGGAGTAAAGCGACGACGTTTGGAGGAGCGCAAACTTGATCAACAGGATTATACGAGAAGAATATTTCATGCTCGTACAATTGGCGCTGTTTGTGGGAAAACCAGAAAGAACAAAACCTCTTGATCAAGCTTTTCCTCTCTAATTGAAAGTAATGGCACACAATGAAGATTTGCCGCAGTCCACCATCGACGGACAAACCCCAGAGGGGGGTGGGAGACGCGAAGGTTTGCCGTCTATCCCTCCTATGGCGGATTTACAGCCCCAACGACAGAATCCCCGGAGGGATGCAAGGGGGAGACGGACTAACAGCCCCCGTCGCTCTCAAAGTCCAGAAAGACAAAGGCAGAGGATCGATCCTCAAGTTCTGGAGGATCGCATAAAGGAACAAGATGAGTTAATAAGGAAGATAGCAGCGGACATGGAGGCGATGAAACGCCAGATCAAAGGAAAAGGGGTGGCGACTGAAGAGGGGCACAAAAGCAACACGCCCCCTCGCCACTCAGAAGATCGTGGTAGGCATACCACTCCATCGCAAGCAGAGAGTAGGAACCTGAGAACAAGCAACACTCAGTCAAGAATTCCCAAGACTCATTACTCTAGGTCTGAGAGAACGAGAACTGAGAGGTCACATACTGAGGGAAGCACCTATCGGCCCTCGCGCACACACCAGACGTCATCCAGGCAGATGGAGTTACCTAGATCATCCGATTTGCGAACTGTGCTAGAAGAAAAGGCACGATGGAAAGAGGATACCAGGGCACGCGACCCTCGCAGAGTTTTAGCCCTTGAGCGGTTGGCTCCTCGGACGAATGGAAGCGTCGAGATAGGAATGCCAATACCGCGTCTTGCTTACGAACCGACAGACAAAGCATTAACAAGGCTGCAGACCTCGCCGTTCATTCTGGCGATTAAGAACGCACCTCTACCTTCAGGCTTCCTTCAGCCCAAATTCACCACGTATGAGGGGAAGACAGACCCTTACACGCACCTTAGCCATTTTCGCCAGGTTATGACAGTATACCGGCGAAACGAGGCTTTGTTGTGCATCATATTCCCATCTAGCCTTGGCGACCTAGGTTTAACCTGGTTCGAAAGGCTACCAGAAGGTAGCATAGCCTCCTGGGCGCAATTGGCAGAGGCGTTCGTGACAAGGTTCAGAACAAACACCAAGACGCCGGTGGAGATTGATCAGCTACTCTCCATTGACATGGGCAACAAGGAGATGTTGAGATCTTGCAACAGTCGTTATTGGGAGACCTTCAACTAGATAGGAGATTGCCCCACAAATCTTGCCATCGCGCAGTACAAAAGAGGTCTTCCAGTCGAAAACAGGTTGAGGGACTCAATCACCATGACGCCACCCCTCACGATGGAGGCCTTAATGGAGAGAGTGCACCAACATATTCGGGTGGAGGAGGATGGTGCCCGCGCTAAAGCCAAATCTGGTGCATCAGTAGTACCAGATAAAAAGACTACGGCAAAAGTCAACGCGGTGGAACGTCCAAGCAGGAACGGGCTAGGCAGGCGGGACAACGGTGAGGACCAAGATAAAAGATGGTTGAGAGTCCGCACTGCCATTACCACAGTGTTCAAAAAATCGATCTATCGGATTCTCAGTGAGATACGTGATGAACTTTTCGTCAAATGGCCAGCTAAGTTAGGAGAAGCGCAAAAGGACTATGACGAAAGATCTCGGCGCACCTTCCATAAGGAAAAAAGACACCGCACTGAAAATTGCACACCGTTGAGACAGCACTTGGAGGAGTAAGTGGCAGTCGGGCGCCTGGACCAGTACATAGAATGAGGGACACAGCCAGCCCCCCAGAACCACAATCACCCAGACGGAATGTCGATCGACGCCCCACCTCAAGGCGTGATAAACGTAATACATGGGGTATTCGAACCTGAGCGAGTATGTAAGCTCAGGGGAATGATCAAGAAGGCTGAGCACTTAAGAGAGGTATTAAGTGCACAACATACTATTAAAAAGGGGAGAACAGAGGCCACGAACGTCATGTCTTTTTCAGACAGAGACTTGGCAAGGATATATTGCCCTCACAATGATGTACTGGTCGTCACTCTCCGCGTCAAGGATTACAACATCAAGCGAATTTTGATTGACCAAGGGAGCTCATGTGAGATAATGTATTACGAGACTTTCAAACAATTGAAATTGGAGGACAAAGACTTGGCACCTGCCGTATCTCCCCTGATCGGATTCAACTCAATGCCAGAGTGGCCAATTGGCAAGATAATCCTCCCAGTCAGAGTAGGAAGCATGATGAAACAAGTGGAATTCTGGGTATTGAAAGTCCCTTCCACTTACAACATAATCTTGGGAAGGACATGGCTGCATGCCATGCGATCGATAGCGTCAACCTACCATCAAGTAATGCGGTTCCCCAACGAAGCCGGAGTAATTGAAAAGGTCTTTGGAGATCAGATCATGTCCAAACAATGCTTCGTCACCGTAAACAGCAGCCGCGCTGCCAAAGGGTTTGTTTAGATGGTGGAAAAACCTAAGAGCAATGAATTATTTGCGGATGTTGGCAAAGCAGCTGAACAGAAGGCAGTGGAAGACTTGGTACAGGTAAGAATAGATGAAAAGAACCCGGAAAAGTTCTTTTTGCTTGGCTCATCTATGTCCAGCACTGAGAGGATAGAGGTCATGGAATTCTTGACCTCTAACATCGAAGTGTTTGTCTGGACGCCGTATGACATGCCTAACATTGACCCAAACTTCATCTGTCACCAATTGAACGTCCACCCAACTGCCAGACCAATTATACAGCGCACTCGTAGATCAACACTCCACCACGCCGAGATAGTGGCGGAAGAAGTGGGGAATCTTCTAGATGCAGGAGCTATCAGAGAAGTGCACTATCCCAAGTGGATATCCAATACAGTAGTGGTACCAAAGAAGAATGGAAAATGGCGTGTTTGCGTAGACTACAAAACAGTCAACAAGGCGCGCCCAAAAGATAGCTTTCCCCTACCACGGGTAGACCAACTAGTAGACCTAGCGACATGACACAATCGACTTAGCTTTCTTGATGCGTACAGAGGTTACCATCAGATCGCTATGTATGAACCAGACCAGGAGGTCACATCCTTTACAACGCCAAGAGGACTGTATTGCTACAAGGTCATGCCTTTTGGCCTAAAAAACGCAGGGGCAACATTCCAGCGAATAGTCACCAAGATGATCGAACCATTGTTAGGCAGAACAATGGAGGCTTACATCAATGATACGGTAGTCAAAAGCAAGGATGAGAATGACCATCTCAGGGACCTAGGTGAGATGTTTCAGATCCTAAAGAAGCACAAGTTGCACCTTAATGCATCTAAGTGTGCGTTCGGCGTAGGATCAGGCAAATTCCTAGGCTTCCTGGTGACCAACCGAGGTATAGAGGCAGACCCTTCTCAGATCAAAGCAATTCAGGATCTAGAGAGGCCCAACTCAGTAAAAGAAGTACAACATCTCACCGGTATGGCAGCCGCGCTAAACCGATTCATAAGTCGGTCGTCAGACAAATGTCAACCATTTTTTCAAGCATTAAAGGCCAAGTTTGAGTGGGATGAAGAATGCGACCACGCCCTAGAAAGTTTGAAAAAATACATGTCTTCTCCACCATTGCTAGTGACCCTAATACCTGGAGAAGAACTATTTTTGTACCTGGCAGTCTCACAGCACGCAATTAGCGCAGTGTTGATCCGAGCGAAAGGAATCCAACATCTGCCCATCTTTTATGTCAGCAAGACATTACTAGGCGCAGAAACCAGATACTTACCATTGGAAAAACTGGCCTTAGCCTTGATGATGGCCTCGAGGAAGTTGTCACATTACTTTCACGCCCACACCATAATCGTACTCACAGCTTTTCCATTAAAAGCTTTGTTTGAGAGGGCGAACTTTTTTGGGCAAATCTTTAAATGGGCAGTAGAGTTGGGTCAGTTTGACATCAAGTTTCAACCCAGAACCGCGATAAAAGCCCAAGCTTTGGCAGACTTTGTCGTAGAATTCACATCAGGAAGTCATCACATCTGCCCAGTCTACTTAACTGGTACAACCGATATAGGAATGGAAAGTGGCGCCAGAATAGCGCAACCCCTAATACAGGATACCCAGCCACATCCCAAGACAGGCTAGAGTAAGCAAAGGGTGGAAGAAGCAAACCATGCTACACCAAGCAAAGACTCACCAACAAGTAAAGACTTGATACAATCAGATAATGAGGGGCAAACAGTAAGTGTGGACTTTGAAGAGAATACCAATAACACTCATGACCCCAAGGCATCCTCCGATCCCTCCACTTGCTGGAAGCTGTTCGTTGGAGAGATGTGGAAGCTCTTCATGGACGGAGCGTCCAACAGGCACGGAGCAGGACTTGGCATAGTCCTCATCTTACCAGATGGCCTAGTAATGGAACAAGCAGTCAACCTTGGTTTCCCAGCATCAAATAACGAAGCGGAGTATGAAGCGCTTCTGGCAGGATTAAAATCAGCACACTATATGAAGGCCACCGAGTTAATGGTCTACAGTGACTCACAGCTGGTGGTAAACCAAATTTCAGGCGACTACGAGGCAAAGGATGAAAGGATGGCTAAGTACCAAGTGTTAATCAGAAAAGAGATCATGAAGTTCGAAGTAGTGCGGATAGAGCAGATTGGCCAGGAAGAAAACAGCAGAGCAGATGAACTAGCGGGCTTTGCCTCGATGGCAGACACATCCATTCCGCATCCATTACTAATCGACTTCCTACCAAGACCAAGCATTGAAGAAGCTGAAGCAGTAGAGGTATGTTGTGCCGAACTAGGCCCTTCATGGATGGATCCCATTATAGTGTTCCTAAAAGATGGCATTTTGCCCGAAGAGAATAAGGAGGCCAACAAAATAAGAGCAAAGTCACAGCGATTTTGGCTCTCTCCATCAATGGCCTTGTACAAGAAATCCTTCACAGGACCTTACCTGAAATGTGTCCATCCCAGCAAGGTCGAAGCATTCTTGTTCGAGATTCACGAAGGCATATGCGGCAACCACCAAGGAGGAAGATCTTTAACCTACAGAGCAATTTCACAAGGATATTGGTGGCCTTACATGCAAGCAGATTCAGAGAAGTATGTCAAGAAGTGCGAGAAATGTCAGAAGTTCGCACACCAAATACATCAGCCAGCTAGAGAACTACTACCATTAACTAGCCCATGGCCTTTTGCAATGTGGGGCTTGGACATAGTATGACCACTTCCAACAGCACCCGGCAACAGGAAGTTCTTTCTTGCAGCAACAGACTACTTCACAAAGTGGGTGGAGGTGGAAGCACTCGCTTCAATAAAAGAGAAAGATGTGAAGAAGTTCGTCTGGCAGAATATCATCACTTGGTTTGGCATACCCAAGGCTCTAATATCAGACAACGGCACTCAATTCGACGGCAAAATTTTTAGAGGCTTTTGTGAGGAATACAAGATAGAATTCTACAATTCTACACCGGCATACCCCCAAGCAAATGGCCAGGCAGAAGCATCCAACAAAGTTGTCTTGGATGGATTGAAGAAAAGATTAGAGAAAGCAAAAAGAAAGTGAGCGGATGAGCTTCCTCATGTTTTATGGGCTTACCGTACCACACCTCGGCGATCAACTGGAGAAACACCTTTTTCCTTGGCCTATGGCATGGAAGCAATAATCCCACTGGAAATTGACCTCCCCACCATTAGAAGCAAAAATTTTGATCCAGACTTAAATGGAGAAGCCATCGCATTGGAGCTCGACCTTGCAGAAAAAAAAAGAGAAAGAGCACTGGTTTACATCGCCTCATACCAACAGGAGTTATCCAGAAAATACAACAAGACAGTACATCCAAGGCAATTCAAGGTTGGAGATTGGGTACTGTGCAAAGTAATGGGAAACACCCTGGTATCCGGAGACGGCAAGTTAGGGCCCAATTGGGAAGGACCTTACAAAGTAGTTGGGTTAGCAAGAAAATGGGCATACCACTTGGAAGACGAGGACAGCAAAGCCATTCCCAGGCCATGGAACACTGTCAATCTCAAACTATTTTATTTTTAGCTTTTCTTTAAAGTACTTGTAATTTTTCTTTTTCTCAATAAAACTAGATTTCTTTTCAGAATAATTGTGTTATTTTGTAAAAGTTGTTTTAGTGAGCTAGGGGCAACAAAAGCAGAGCTGGCCGGAATAACCAACTTAGAAGTTGGCTGGAATAACCAACACCCCTCCTAAGCCCAGGATAAGGATCCAGGCTGCAAGACGTTTGGTAGGAATAACCAAACACTTTACCCTAGGTTGATAGGAATAACCAACTTAGAGGTTGGCTGAAATAACCAACGCCCCTCCTAAGCCCAGGATAAAGATCCAGGCTGCAGGACATTTGGCAAGAATAACCAAACACTTCACTCAGGGTTGGTAGGAAAAACCAACTTTGGGCTCTCTCCAGCTAAGATTAGGATCTAGGCTGAAGAGGTTGGCTGGAAAAACCAACACTTATAGTTCTTCAGCCGAAATAAGGATCTAGGCTGAAGAGGTTGACTGGAAAAACCAACACTTATTGTTCTTCAGCCGAGATAAGGATCTAGGCTGAAGAGGTTGGCAAGTATGGCCAGTTAGATTGCAAAGTTAAGACTGGGGTAAATATCTCGGCCAAAGAATTTACTTCATTCAGATTATATTGGGAAAGTAAATACAAGCATAGAAGTAAACCGAACAGACAGTTAAGGAAAACAAAAGATGATTTCATTGATAATGCAAAGTCAAAGTACAAGAGATGGGGCCATAGCCCGGTTACAAAAACTTCTAAAAGTTAGCACCTAAAGAAAAGAAAAGTACATAATCAAGCAAAGAGGTCATCTAAATCGGCATCCAGAACAACCCGGTCTTCACCCAGAGGTAGCTCGGTTGTGCCTAGCCCTCCTTGGTTGAGCTCGGACGAAGGCACCGCATCAGACACAGCAGGCAAATGAGGGATGGAGACCAGTGGAGTTGGGGAGATAGACTGGCGGCCAGGCTGGGTGTTGTCTTCTGGAGCAGAATCCTCGTCCTCTCCCTCTTGCAGAAATTTTTGCTGAATGGCAGCAGCGTACTCCGCCATACAGCTCGGTATGAAATACGGGGGAAGGTTGAAGACCTCGGTCTCTGGACCATGACCGAGCTGCGCCACAGCCGCCTTCCATCCGCATTTGAAGAAGAGATCTTTCGCAGCTTCGCATTGCTTAATATAAGTGGCCTCCCCCTCCTCGTAACCCCGGTCTTCTGCATCCTCTACTTTCTTCTCCAGCTTGGCAATTTCAGCGTTCTTCTTGCCCTCAAGCTTGGCCAGCTCGCGCAGGTACTTATCTTTTACCACGGCCACGGCCTTTTTCTTATATGCCTCAGCCGAACTGACAAGATCGGTTAGATGTGCCATCTCGGTTTGTAGCTCGGCTATTTGCTTCTTTGACTCTTCCAGCTCGGTGGTTTTGGCATTAGCTTCTGCCATGGCCTTCCTTATGGTTTTGCGCAGTTCCAGCACTCGCTTATGAGCGATGTGGTTTTTCTGCATGGCCTGCAAAAGGATGGTAAGAAACTTTTAAGAGAAACCGAGTGAAAAGTTGTTCAAATTAGAAAGACAAGCAAGGGGGTAACTTACCAACACCATTGATTTTGTGGCTGAGCGAATGGCCTTCAGCTCGGTTAGATGGTTGTGGTGCTCCATGTCGGCTGGAAGGCAAACGCTTTTGGCGAGGTTGAACGCCAAGAAATGGTCCTTTTCTGCGACCACAGAGTCAGAATCCTTGATAGCACGGTTCTAAAACGTGATCTTTGGTGACCACTTTGGAGAGCTAGCTCGGTCAGAGCGCTCAGGTGGAGGGCTTGGTGGAGTGGTTTGAGGAACCACGGTTTCATCCTCGTCGACAAGGCGTGGCTCGGTTGTGGAAGTCCGAGCACGCTTGCTTGACCAAGATGATGAAGGCTGGTGGGATGGTAGGGCTACCACGGTCACCTGTGTTTGACCGGCTAGTGGTACCTCGGGCTGGTTTGTCTCGGTCAGAAGGGCTCTTACGGCTCTTTTCTTGGCTATTTCTTGTTCAACAGTAAGTGGGATCAAGTTGATTTGAGGCAAGGTTGGATCTGGTTCAGGAGAGGCTTCCAACAAAAAGTCAGTTACCCTGGTCTTTCGTTTGCTGCTGTATCTATACGTCGGTTCAAAATTTAGTAGCTCGGCCCAACTTTTATTGGGATATCGCAGTGCGGCACGAAGCGTGTTTAGTTGTACTGGGACTTCAGAAAGTTCAGATCTGCATGAAGTAAAAGAGACAACAGTTAGTATGATTCAAGATATGAAAACCGAAGTAAAGAAAAATGTGAATTTGAGCCGAGGTAATTATACCGGTGACTCCTTTGTTCTAGTTTATTCGGTCGCCTGGGATCTGGGCCTCATGGTCTTCAAAATGCCCAGAAACCCAGAAAAAATCATCGTCGTTTACATCCTTATCTGGGGTATTTTTTATTATCTTTTCACGCCGGCGCCTTATTCTTAAATAGTAAACTCAGCCATCTTCATTTGACCCTATGGAATATTTATGGAAGAGCTCAGCTAAACCGAGGTTAAGGCCAGCCCGACGGTTTAGCTCGGCGATGCCATTTATTATGCGGTATGAATTTGTGGGAAGTTGGGTAGGGCAGAGGTTGGTTTGTCTAAGGAACTCGCAAAAAAGAGGCTGCACAGGGAATCTTAGTCCGGTTTCTACAATGGAAAGAAGGGTAAAGGGAACAAAGCCAGGGTTTCCCTAAGGTGTGGTATCTAGTTCGGCCAAGGTAAAATGGACATCATCAGGGATATGGTAGTCCCTTCGGAACTCGACCATAGCACCTGGTGTGTTTACGAAAAACCTATATTTACCCATGAGGTCTTAAGTTATAAATAAATTAGATGAGTATTAGCTCGGTCGTGAAATGACGCTGAGTAGCTCGGTTGAACGTTCAAGGGAGTGCCTGGCAACCTAAGTCTGCAAAGTGAAAAAAGAAAGGTGTTAAGCAGAGATCGTTGGACCGTGCTAAAAGAAACAAAAGCAAGATAAATAAAGTCCTAGCTCGGCTACGTGGGCCATTATCCATTCTTAGCTCGGTTTTAGCAAGGGCCTTTAGCCCGGTTGAACTTTTGGGGCAGTATTCCTAGTTCGGTCTTAACTAAGGGAGCTGGTTTAGCTCCAAGTTTTAGCTCGGTCAGTGGTTAGGGCTCTCTAGCACGGTATTACGCAAACTTAATGTAGTTCGATAGCCCGGCTAAAAGGTAGGGCCTATTAAAACTACGAGTAGGGTATGAAGTTTTAGTTTGGTTGTTTAATTCGGCCAGGGTCGTACCTAATACAAACAGTATCCTAGTTCGGTTGGAGTGTGATTTTGGATCAAAACTACCATTTCCCAGGTTATTCATATAGACATTGGTTATGTTACAGAGATTTTTTCAGAAAAATGGAAGCAAAAGTGGAAGAGGTGTTTTGAAAATCATACAAAAACACATGTTGTGTATTACAAAACAGATGCGAAATCAACAAAAAGGAAAGAGGATTAAGTTACTTACAAGTATGAAGATGAAGGAACTGGAGATGGAAGCAGTGGCAACAACAAACGTGAGCTTTGCAAAAAATAGTGGTTGCAGAAATGGAGGCTCAAGCAAGAGAGAGAGAAGGTGAATAGTGAAATGATGGATTCGAAGCTTTAGGGTTCGTTTTGTGAAAAATGAAGGAAAAATGCAGGACTGTTCAAAATACGCGAAGTACGAAGACGGCATGACAGCTGCATTGGGCCAATGAGAGTGTGCCACGTGTTCTTGGAATGCGAAGCGATTCAGTTACAACGACTGAAGAGACGTTTTTGACCGGACAAGTGGGTAGCCCAGTGTGGATTTAGCTCGGTTGAAAAGCTAAAGTTTTTAGCTCAGCTGGTAAAAGATAATCCCAATCATGCTGCGTAGATGGAATTAAGGGACAATTGAGAGGGTAATTTATATGTAAATTGGGCCGAGCTGGGTGATGGGCCATTCTGTGGGCCACAGTAAGGACTGAGTAAAAGGGCCTTGAAGTTAGCTCAGTCCGAAAGAGCTTTGTAGTTAGCTCGGTCGGCATGGTCAGAGCGGCGACAGTTAGTTCGGTCAAACCATATTGAGCCGAGGTATTTTGGGTCTTTTCTCAGGACCTTACTGTTGAATAGTTCGGTCTAGGCACGCTATGGATAGCACGGTCTCAACAGGTGAAACCGAAGTACGAGTAACAGAGGAGAGAACTGAGCTAGCTAGAGCTCGATCATTTCAGCCAGTTTAGCATGGCTATTTTATCTCGGTCGTTTTGTCATACTACCGAAATAAAACCATCTCACTTGGTTTAAGCAGTGAGGGGGTATTGAAGGATAAACATTATCTTTCAGGGGTGTGACTCCTAGGAGGACTCTACGTGGAGGAATAAGAGTCCTACTAAGATTGTGCCACGCGGAACCTATAAAAGCTCACAACATAACCTATGGGAGAGGTAACACAACTTTAATTCTCGAATACACAGAGCTTTTTGCCTATTTGCCTATTTTGTTGACTTAGGCATCGGAGAGGTATCCGGCACACACCCGCCGGCTAGCTCACGTTTATCAGGGAGTAAAGCGACGACGTTTGGAGGAACGCAGACTTAATCAACAGGATTATACGAGAAGAATATTTCGTGCTCGTACAATAAGTTTGCTCCTATAACAAAAGTAAGTTTGCTTCTAGTAAACGTGAGATAATTCAAGTAGAGAATAGTTCCAATGATGCTAGTAGTATACCTAAACCATATTTGCTCCTAAGGAACATTCTATGTCACGACCCGCTTCCCGTACCCAAGGGTTAAGAATCGTGATGGCCAGTAACTGAAGTTACCTCCGGCCAATTTTTAAACAAATTAATAAACACAAGCGGAAATAATATTTAAGTGAGGGTACCAAAGTAATCATTGGAGTTTCTATTTTTATTACAAAATTTATTGACCAAAAAGACCAATATTTACATATAAACATATCATAAAAGTGTTGTGTGTGTCTATTCCGCAGCCCCGCATCTAAGACTTTCCAAAAGCCATTTCTGAATTGCATTGTTTCCTAAAAATTGGTAAACAGCTATAAGCACATGGCAGAGTGAGAAATATTATGCCAAGAGTATAAGGGACCCAAAATAACCATGGATAGTTATGTAACTAAAATATTTTAGATAACTTTGTCTGAACAAATAATTATTTAAGTAGCAAAACTGAGATTATGTAAATAAATAACCATAATCACGGTACCGAACAAAACAGAACAGAGGTCACATGAGTGACAGTCAAAACAGAGGTCCGAATTCAAAAGGTGGCTCGTACGAACTCTAGAGATGGCTCCCACAACAGTGTAGCACTTAGCTTCATATAGCACTTTGCTCCACACAGGACAAAGGTCAATAGATCCATGACAATAGATGGCCACAAAGTGACCAAACAAAAGTCAATGGTTATTTACACTACAGGAAATGACAGTTTTGGCGACCAAAATATTGGTAGCCAAAAGTCCCATTTTTGGTCGCCTAATCTAATTAACAACTAAATTTTTTTGCCACCAAGTTAGTTGCATATACCCTGTCAGCAATAGTATTGGCGACTAAACCATTTTTGGTCACCGAAAGTTAAACATTTGGCTACTAAACTTTAGTTAGTCGGGAAAGGTGATCTTTTGGTGACTAAATTATTAGTCGCCGAAATTGAACTTTTGGCTGCTAAACTTTGGTTAGTCAGCAAAGGTATCTTTTGGCGACTAATATTTTATTCGCTGAAAGTTCTCACATAAAACTAAATTAAACTATTAGAGGCTAAAATTTTAGTCGCTAATAGAATACGTACAATTAGCGACCAAACACTTTAGTCGCCAAAGGATGTTATGTTTTTAGTGACTCAAATATTTAGTCGGCAATTAAACTTCCCTCATTCTAATCTGTTTTAGCTACTATGTCTTTGGTCACAAAAAGCCATTTGGTTATTTGTTGCTACTAAATTTTTGGTCACCAAAACATTTACTTATATTTTTGGCTACCAACATATTTAGTCACCAAATACTATATTAATTTTTTTTTTTTTTTTAAATTGCTAAACCACCTTTATCCATTATTTGTGCAACCTGTACCCTGTATAAACAATATAATCCATCAATACTGAATATATTATCAACATTCAACAACGTGCACACATTTCACTTCCAACCATCCAAAAAATTTATATTCAACGTCCAATTCTAAATGTAATACAAATTCCATCAACACCAAGTATAATCCAACCCCTAATAATTTAATTTCATACATAATAGAGGATTAACCAAATTTAATATCCAAAAGAAAATTTATACCACACCAAAAATTTATTCTGTACCGCCCCAAAAGCTAATTTGTACCACGTCCAATGCTAATTTCTATCAGGCCAAATTTTAGATATTTACCATGCAAAAAAACTAATTTGTATGAACCACTATATATACAGACGGAGATATAAAAACAATGCCCTTCCGTAGTTGTCAAAAAAAGTCATATCTACATTTGTACATCAAAAACCATCTACCAAAAAAAAAAAAAAATTTAATCATTAGTATTGACTAAATATTGGCCAATTTAAAATTATAAAAAAAAATATAAAACTCGAAATTAAGTAATCTTTTCAAATTAATCATTAGTTTTGCATACTCGAATATATATGAAATAAAATTTTTGATGTTCAATCTGAGTACATACAACATATGAATCTAGTTGCTCTATATATCCCAAGTTTATACTTTTGAGGTGGGTGACTAAACTAAAACTAATTTTGAAGTGTAAGGATTAAACTGTTCAATTTAAAACTATAAGGATCAAAATAAAATTTGAGTCAAATTACAAAAATGAAAAACATAATTAACTCCAAAAAGGATGTTTATAAGAAAGGGAAATATTTCATACTGGCTCCCTTGCAAAGGCCATTATCAGTTCTTTCAAAGGCTGCTTTGTCATTAGTCTGAATGCCGATGTGAGAGCCCTGATGCAGCCAAACCAGCTTGGAATGACTGCCAAAATTCATTACAAAAAATACTCATGTAGTAAGCAAATTCATTCTAAGAATTGAAAGAAAAAAAGAAAAAGAAAAAGCTGAGTAGTTATACTTTTACATTTGTGTGATTTCGCCAAAATCTCACTTTGGATGTTTCATTTTTAATTGTGACAATTAATCACTTACATTTGAAATCTTTGTATTAATGACACCCTTCCATCCAGAGACGAAGGGAAGAAGGGATTAGGTGGGGCACGTGCCCCTCCTCAGATTTTTATAATTACACTAGTACCTATATATTTGCAAAATATTTTTGTTTTAACCCTTAAAAATTATAATTGCACCCACCTTAGTTTATATAAGATCCTTCAAAAATTAATATTTAAAGGCCCTTCCTAATTGAAAAAAATTAAGACTTACAATTTAAGTCTCACAATGACATGTCAAGTAATGTATTAACTTTTGACTTATTACAATCACATAAGAACTCTAAATTAAAAAATGACTCTTTCTCTTTTCTCTGTTCTCTGTTTTTTACTTCTTCTTATTTTTTCTTGTTGGGAAAATTAAACATGTGATCCTTATAGATTGTTCACTCCAATTTGATTCTATAGTTTCAATTACATCAATTTTATCTTTTATTTTTTCACATTACGTCAATTTCATACAATTAGTAATGCCCATTAATAAATTAACACAAATTAAGGCTAAGTTTGGGAAGTCCCAAATAAGCCAAAAAGTCAAAAAGTTACTCAAAAAGTTAAAAAGTTAACACTATTCACCAAAAGTCAACAATTACGGCTGCACAACTCCCAATTCAAATTTTCCTCTACAAACCAATTTTTACAATTTTTTATTACACATTTTTCCATAAAAAGTCAAAAAGTTAACCCAAACATCTATATTTTCAACCTCAATTTTTTAGTCCAAAAAGACAAAAAGTGCACTTATTTAGTCTTCCCAAACTTGGCCGAATAAAAAAAAATGATCTATTCACTCTCAAAGAGATTGAGGAATTAACATAGAATTTGAAATATGTAAACCATGTGTGTAATTTGCCTGCTAATAATGTTACAATAATCATACTTTTACACCGCATTTGAAGTACCATGTGAATTGTCACCACTAGATTGGTTGAATAAGTTTCATCACTTATACTTGTTCACAATGTAGTGTTAAAAACATAATGATAAACTTGAAAGAAATAATACACTTTGAAAGGCTTACTTATCATATGACCTATTGGATAATAAGTCTACCTATTAAGATCTACACATAAGTCTTCCTAAATATAATTAACTTGAAAGAAATAATACACTTTGAAAGGCTTACTTGGATGAACGTAGGGCACATGAAGGATAGGCCTCCAACCATCCCTCCTTGAACATGGCCATCTGCAACTCCCAAAGTAGCTACAATGATGCATATACCAGTATAATTTCCAATGTCTCCTTTCCCTGATGTTGCTGAATCTAACTGTCAAGGAAACCAGATGATGAAATTTAAGAGAGGGTTGGGTTTTGGTGAGTTAGATGATAAAAATTGGGCAGTTGATTGACTTATAGATTTCTTCATGTATATATTTTAGATCCATGTAGATTAGATTCATCTAAAAAGTCAAAACGAATCATTAAAATATAAAAAAAAAAATTCACTAATGACCAAAAACAAAAAAAAACATTGAAAACAAGAAAGCAAAAAACAGTTTATGAAAACTGAACCAAAATATTGTTCTAAAAAAAAAATCATCAAAATATGAAAAAAGTTCACTAATAACAAAAAAACAAAAAACTTCAATAAAAACAAAAAAATACTGAAAACAAGAAAGCAAAAAACAGTTTGTTAAAACTAAACCAAAATATTGGTGTTACAATTATAATAAATGAAAATCTTTGCTCTAAAAACCAAAAACCAGAGACATTTGATCAACAAACCTGAAGCCTAGTTGGAGATCCACTTGTATCAGCAGCAATAGTCATGACACTTGCTAGCAGACTTGGTAATGCAATGCTAAGAAAAGCAGCTACCAAGTAGATCCATGTAGATTAGATATATATATTAGCAGCTACCAAGTAGAATGATATATATACTTGAAAAGCAATGCAATGCTGAGAAAGAATCACGAGCTGATACAAATCTTTAATTATGCCTGAGAAAGTGGAAACCCCATTTATTAAATTTTGAGCATCTCAAAGAATAAAAAAAGAGATAAACTGAATCTATGGCTTTGAAAAATATTACACAATTGAAATATATTTATTCACTCATACATACATCTATTCTATATTATAAACGAAACAGCATATTCAGCGCGGATGAAGTCTGATCACGTTGGTGAATTCCTCCACTCCCATTCTGGAGCCAATTCTTACTCTATCTATTCTATCTATTCTATTATATAAACTATACAAACCATTTAGCGTGAACCTTTTTTTGAAGCTTTGTCATGCTTTTCTCTTTTTATTTATTTATTTATTTATTCACATTGCATCATCAAAATCCACTATAAAACAATCAAAACCCACAATAATTGAAATCACCCATTTGATTCTAGGGTCGAGATGATACAACAAAGTAGATTATATTTTTGAAAAGCCTAAGAGACATTTTATCAAACAGTTTGAAGGCTAGAAAAAAAAAAAAACAAACAAACAAACAAATTGAAAAGCCATAACAACTTCCCAAACCAACAATTCATGGGGGGCAACGAGCCATTAGATTTTAATGGGCTTTGATTTATATATGTGGATATATATATATATATATACACACAAAGAAGACTAGAAGAGGAAGAAACAGAGAGTGGTAGAGAAGATTTCAATGAAGAAAAACATTGATGGTGCTATCGATACCCAGAAAAATGGTGTAGAAGAAGACCTAATCACCAACCTAGATTTTGTGTCAAAATGCGAACTGCACAGAGAGAGAGAGAGAGCTTGCAATCGGTGCTCCAGCTGTCGGCGACCGTGTGTAGGAGTGGCGGAGGCACGGCTGGTGGAGCGGCGGTGAGAGAGGGAGGGGAGAAGAGCAGCGGAGAGGCAGAGGAAGTATGCCGGCCTTGGCCTAAGGCCAGTAAGGCCTGGGCCTTGGGCTACAAAATTTTGGCCAAAAAATAAGGTCTCCCAATTTGGAAAAATATTATAAGCTCAATGTTTTTTTTTTTTTTTTAATTTTAGGATCAATTTAAAGAGTTTCAAAATATTTTATTGGGTCCATGTATGGTTTAGCCTATATTTATTTATAAGTGTAGTTTTTTTGCTTATATTTATTAAAATGAAAATATATATATAAAAAAAATGTTTGGGCTCAAGAAAAACAATACATACAATATATGGGCCCTATTTTTTTTTTTTTTTGAACCTTCTTTATCTATTAGATTTTAGTAGAATAAATAATTTTGCCCAAATTTTTTTACCTAGGTCTTTATCAGTTTTAATTGAATAATTTTTTCCTAATTTTTTTGCCCTAATTTTGTTTCATTAAATTATTTTATTTATAATTTTAATGATTATATGTACAAGTAAATTTTTTTTTGACTACAAACAAATAAAAAAGTTATAATTTATCGTTTATTCATAAATTTTTTTTTTTTTTAATGTAAGAGAGGCCCCCATTTTCAAAGTTCGCCTTAGGTCTCCTAAATCTCAGGGCCGGTCCTGATAATAGGAGAGGTAGAGAGAAACGCTGAAGAGAGAGAGATAGAGGCGCTGGTCTGTTGTTGTCTGGGAACCAAATATATATATATAGTACACCATTATCGACTAAATACTTTTAGTCGCTAATAATTTTTTAATCCGTCTGAAATTTAAAATCTCCCTCCACATATTTTAGGTTTTTGGCGACTAAAATATTATTTTGTCGCTATAAATATACTTTTGGTGACTAAACTTTTAGTCACCAAAAGATAAAAACTATTTTTTTTTCTTTTCATTCCGCTACTAAACAATTTTAGTAGCTAAAACTAACTATACGGCGACAAAAATATTCTTTTGTTGCTGAAAGTATACTTTTGGCGACCAAATTGGTCGCCAAAGATAAAAAATAATTTTTTTCTTTTCATTCGGCTACTAAACAATTTTAGTAGCTAAAACTAGCTCTACAGCTACTAAAATTTCTTTCAGTCGCCAATTGTGATATTTTAAGCTACTAAAAATTTTTTTAGTCGCCAATTATAATATTTTTAGCTATTGAATTTTTTTTAGTTGCCAATAATCAATATTCCCCGACTAAAAAAAATTAGTAGCTAAATATTTGATTTTTACCGACTAATTTTATTTTTGATAGCCAATTCCGTAACTTTTGACGACAAAATTTTTTCTAGTCACCAAAAATTTATTTTCTTGGTCGCCAATAATCAATATTCCCCGACTAAAATTGGTTGCATTTTTTTTTTTAATCATTTCATTTAATATTTAATTGTAAATATTTTTTATTTTGTTATTGTAATGTGTTGTGACAATAATTTTGATAACACAAATTTTATTTTTATAAAAATGTCTTTTCTAACACACACACACACACACACAAATCAATAGCTTAAAAAAAAAATCTTTATAATTTATTTCTTAATTTTTATATGATTACATTAGCATATAAAAAAAACTTATTTTTATAGTGATTTAATAATATGAAATATATTGGATCATACTTAAAAATTAACAAAAAAATTATTAAAATTTATTTTAAAACCCAACAAATATGATTCTAAAAAAAAAAATATACGTATCGATAAATTTTTTTTTTCAAATTATACAAAAAATAAAAAAATTCACGATTCTAATTATTACAACCGTTACCCTATAATATTTACACCATACAACCACAACCACACTACTGCTATCGTTCCGGCAGCCACAATCACTTTTCACAACCTTAACCACAAGGTTTTAAAAGAGTGTCGTGTCAATAGAAGTGTTCTAAAATTGTGCAATGTGGATGTGTAAAAATGTGCCATGTGTCGGTTATCTCTTTGAAGCCAAACCATTCAAACACTTAAGAATTAACAATTAATAATGTGCATCAAAAGTATTTCACAATTTTCAGTAATCAAAGGACCTTCATCTGTTTGTCTTCTCAGTTTTTATTTCAAAATCAACAAGTACTAAGTTATACTATGCACGAGAATTTATAAATAAATAAAAAAAAATCATAATAAATATATTAAAATAATTTAATATTTTGTCTTGTAATATATATAAAATTTATAAATTAATTTTTATGTTTATAACCTTTTAAATTATTAGTTTAAAAAAATTAAAAATATATATATAAATCTATTTAATGCAATTTTGATAATTTTTTTTTTTTAAAAAAAAAAAGAAAGTTAAACCTAATTAAATGAGGTTACATGAGTTATGATATACCACTTCTTGTTATGAAAATATATAAATTTAAAAGTTATAATTAAGAAAAATATACAATTTTATTATTAAATGTGAAGTGAAGTGATGTTTAACAATAATTGATATGATATTTCTGTTATTAATCCAATAATTTAAGTTACATTTCTTTTGAGTTTAATTTCATGGGTAAATTACAAACACACTCCCTGATATTTACTTAAATTACAAATTATCCCTTGTGGTTCTAGAAATTACATTATGCCCCCTAAAGTTTCTAATTTCATAACAAATGTATCTTTTATTAATAAATTATCAAGTTAATTAACAGTATTTAATAACGTTAAAATTTTATTTCAATCAATGTAGCGACCCTAATTTTTCGTAAGTCATTATTTATTTATTATTACTTTATTTTATTTTTGACTTTATTAACTGTGTATTACATGAGAATTTAATGTGATATTTAATTATATATAATTAATCTAAATATTTATATATATATTTTATATATTTATATAAAAAGTGTTTTATATATCTATACAATATATATAAAGCACGGATGCGGAGTGAATAGTAATTTCAGCTAAATATAAATAGTATTTTTTGAATGGTTGAAAAGTCGATTTTGGCCTTTATACTTTATATCTTTTCTTCTTTGGATGCAAGGCTATTCACGGAAAACTAACTTCAAATTCCTTACAGCTGTTTATCAAAGGATCCATAGTATACGTATACCCCGCCGCCCCGCCGTCTCTCTCCCTCGTTTGTTTGCTTCACTCCCTCACGAAAAACCCCTCTCTCTTCTCGGGTCATCTCTTCCCTGTTTCCATTCGTGGAGATCGAAGTCGCAAGGATTGAAGAGACCAGGTATGGCTCTTAAAACCTAAAATTTTCTCCTATTTGCTCCGAATCTATGGTTTCTCTCTCTCTGATTTCTCTGTCCGTTCTTTTGCTCTTTATCATCTCTCACTTTCGTCTCTTGATTTTGAAGGGTTCTTTGAGAGCTCTGTCTTCTGTAGTAGCTTATTGGTTCGAAAGAATTCTCATTGAAGAGGTATGGCTTGAAATCCCTAAAACCCTGATTTTTATTAGTATGAAATTGTGATTTTGGAGGCCATCATATAAATTTTCCCTGAGTTGTTGTTTATGTGGTCTTCTCTTTTTAGTATTTTCTATGCACATACATGCCAGGAAGCTTTTTTATTCATTTATCTATTTTGCTGTGAAAAAATTGCAAAATTCAATTGGGTCAAACTTTTTAACCTTTAAAAACCCTCAAACAAAGGGCTTAATGTTCTTGATTTCAAATGGGGTTTGAATTTTTCTTGATTTCAAATGAATCGCTCCAAATGCAATTCGGATTTTTCGAAATGCATGTATATAACTACAATCTGAATGTACAAAAATACACTTTCGGTAACCCAACTGACACAACTCTTCATTTGTTCCTAATTTTCTCATAGATTTTCTGTCTCCTCTCTGATATGTGTCTCTTCCTTTCTCACATCATCATTACCATTTTCCTTCTTTTTGGTTTTGTGTGTGTATTTTGTTGAATATCATTAGAACTAGCTATGGTAGTTCCATTGATGTGTAGTTGTTCCAGTGATGTGTGGGAGTGCTTAGCTTTTGCAATTTTGTTTTATAGAACATAGCGTGTCGAAGTTTTGTGACTATTGCTTGGTTGTGTGTCCATTGCAAGGCTTTACATGGAAAATTGAATTGGGTGATTGAGGAAATTCTGCGATTATGTTATGACTTTTGATGATGTGAAGATCCTTCATGGTGAGTAATAGGTTCTTCAAGAGATGTGGAAGAGAAAAGAGAAGAAAAATAGAGAGGTGAGTGATGGCCGGTAAAGAGTGTGGAAAGAAAAAAGAGTAGAGAAAGAAGAAAAATATATAGGTATGTGATGGTCTGTAGAGAAAGATAGAGTAGAGAGAGAAGATTAGAATGTAAAATAGTGATCAATTGATCGGTGAAATGAAT
Source organism: Camellia granthamiana (assembly GCA_036172215.1). Taxonomy (NCBI): domain Eukaryota; kingdom Viridiplantae; phylum Streptophyta; class Magnoliopsida; order Ericales; family Theaceae; genus Camellia; species Camellia granthamiana. The sequence continues at coordinate 105,611,178 of CM069906.1, forward strand.
ACCAGTGAAAGTAGAGAAGATTTTTTGGCCAATGGTTTTCTTTGCCTCATTAGGTGTCTTTTGTGAAATGGGTTTGCAAAAAGTTGCCATACTTTTTTTCAAAAATTTATTACTAATTTTATTCCTTTGATTAAATTGAAAAATATATCATCTGTGTGAAAAGTTCAATAAACCTCAACAATTTCTTAAGATCACTTTTAAACGTCGATTTGAATGGTTAAAGGTCCAATCTTTTCTCTTCATTGCTTTTTTTTCTTTTTTTCCCCTAGGTTTGGAAATGACTTTTGTTTGAGTTTCATTCATAAAAAAGAATTATAACACATTAGTATGAATCATGTTTTAATTTGATTGGGGCTCAGTGCCTTGGGCCACTATGGAGGGTTAAATAGAAATGTGAGGAAAACTACACATAGCCGTTGGAGTCTTGGCCAATGGTTTGCTTCATATTTAGTAGTTTCATAATTCTTTGTGATGTGAGTTTGCAATAAGTTTTATAATTTCCTCTATTACCTTTAGTAGATTTTGTTACTTGCATCATTTTTTATTTTGTTTTTCATTTGTGTATGTAGATAATGTGTATTTTTTGTTAACAATTGTGAAGTCTCCTAACAGTATATATAATACAGTCCTTCAATTTCCCTTGTTGTTTGTTTAGTTGAACTTGAGGCTTAATATTACTACCTTTTGCATGTTAGGTGTTCATATAACAGAGGAATACACTATTCTTCATTCATAATTAATATTATGAACAAGCCTGAGATTTTTTTTTCCAGTACACTAAAAAAATTCATTTTGAAAAGAATTCTTCAAGTTATCATCTTTAAAATCCAATATTAATCTCATTCTTTTGAAAATTTATTCTCATGTACAAGAGCCAAAAATGAGCAGGAACTTTCTCTGTGATAAATGATTCAACATTGGATACTCAATTCATTTGACATTGCATACTTTGCATGGTTGTTTATTTAATGAGATTGAAGACCTCTTATTGAAATGTACAATCTTTGCATTATATGGTGGCTTTTGTTGCTTTTGTCAGTTTGAATGGGAATGTTGTTGCTAACAACCATTTTCACTTTTATTGTTTCATTTCATTTTTATTTCATAATTCTTTTTCTTTGTTTTTAATAAAAGTAAATTAGTAATGTGAGATTTATTTCTTGTCCTTCCTCCTGATACTAGAAGTGCAAAAGAAGCTTATGCAGTTTCTAGATTTTTTTTTTTTAATCGGCAAAAATAAAATATATTGATGTCAAACAAAGGTACAAGGTGTACAAATGAATACGTCAATGGAGACAAAAGGCCAAGGCTAAAGCAACAAAAAAGGGAACAAATCCCAATCAAAATTGGGAGCAACACCAAACAAGAACCAAAACAAAGCCAAATAACGCAAGTAGCAAATATTGCAAACAAAACACCAGCAGCAATTAATGCTGAAAAAATTCCCAACTCCTTGATGCACTCAACCAAAAAAACTCCAATGTTTAAAAGATTCCTACAATGCTTCCCATAGCATAACAGAGCACACCCATAATCTTGTTTCAAGACCGAACACCTATCACTTAGGCTGTGTTGATCATGAATTTAAGTAGAGATTTGGAAAGGAAAGCGAAAATGTAAGTAAAATGTGAATGAAATATAGTTACATTTCACCCACCTTTCCCTTTTCCCTTTCCCTTTCCCTTTCCCTTTCCCTTTTCAAATCCTTACCTAAATCCATGCTCCAAACACAATGTAGGAAATTAATGTATTGATATTATTGATTGATTGATATCAATATACACATTTATGAAGACCATATTACACTCCTTATATAGGAGAGAACAAGAGCTACTATTTGTGCCACTAAGAGCCACTATTACCACTAAAAGCCACTATCACCACTAAGAGCCACTATCTATATCCTTACATATTATATACATCCACTACATCCACTATCTAGATCACTAACTACATCCACTATCTAGATCACTAACAATACATTACATATAATATACTAATATACTAACAGCCCCCCTCAAACTCAAGGAGGATAGAGACTAGCCAACTTGAGTTTGGAGAGAGTAACAAAATAGGAAAATAAACTGAAAATAAAATAAAAGTGGATAGGAGACACTGTATGGTCGTGTCAGACCGTTGTAGAAGACCGTATGGTTATGGCAGACCAAGGTAGAAGACAGTTTATGGGGTCATGTCGGACCGTTGTAGAAGATAGTTTATGGGGTCATATCGGACCGATGTAGAAAACAGTTTACGGGGTCATGTCGGACCGTTGTAAAAAACAGTTTACGGGGTCATGTCGGACCGTTGTAGAAGACACTATATGGCTGTGTCGAACCGTTGTAGCAGAGAACCGAAATCAATGTCGGAACAGTTTACCGAGTCTTGTCGGACCCATATAGGAGCTAACCAGAATCAATGTCGGGACAATTTACCGAGTCTTGTCGGACCCATATAAGAGCTAACCGGAATCAATGTTGGGACAGTTTACAGAGTCTTGTCGGACCCTTATAGGAGCTAACCGAAATCAATGTCGGGACAGTTTACAGAGTCTTGTCGGACCCATATAGAAGCTAACCAGAATCAAAGTCGGGACAGTTTACAGAGTCTTGTCGGACCCATATAGAAGCTAACCAGAATCAAAGTCGGGACAGTTTACAGAGTCTTGTCGGACCCCCAAAAGTTGCACCCTCAAAAGGCGTGCCCAATCTTATCAAAAGGCGTGCCATCAAAAGACGTGCCCGACAGCCATCAAAAGTCGAGCCATCAAAAGGCGCGCCGATTTGTCGTTTGGCGTTGAGAGGCGCGTGATACGCGTGTCTGCCTTGGCTATTTAAACCAAGGCGAGGCTGCCGCTGATGCATAACAAACCAGCTGAAAACCTCTGAAAAAAACTCGTCGTTCTCTGAGAGCTGTTATCTCTAAAACACTCTACAACCAACCCTGAATATGGCCTCTTCTTCCCGTTCAGCTACCCAGAACATAGCCTCTTCGTCCCGTGGTCTCACTCTCTTTCCCGACCTCAACGAGGCCACAAGAGAGATAGCCGGGGCAGTTGCCCTTGAACCTCAGCCAAGTGCCCCTGGATTTACGCCGTTGAACTTTCCAATGTTGTCAGTTGAGCAGATAATGGCTGCTCAATCTGATATTGAGGCCAATCATTATACTCTGAAGTCATGTGTTGAGACAATGACGGCGGTCAACAACCTGTCGCACCGGCTTCAGAGTAGAACAAATGAGGTGCAGCAGGTAAAAGCCCAACTGGCTCTGCTCCAGAGCATGTATACGGATGCCCGAGCAGAGATATGTGTGCTGAAGGTAGAAAATAAGGAACTGAAGCGGAAGGCCACCGTGATGCTCAGATTTGGAGGTCCTCCATATGTGACAGTTGAGGAGCAACGGGAAGTGAACGTGCTCGGCGGCGTGGGAAACACGGAGGCAGCACCGGCAAGGGACACCCAAGACAAAGGCAAAAAGAAGAGGGCAGCTGAAGAGGCGAAAAAATGAGGCCGGTTGTTTGTGGTGGTTATGGGTTGTGGTTGTTTTGTTTTTTTTTTTTTTTTTTGGTGTGTAAAATGGTGATCGGGTTTGATCCCCGGCATGAATAAAATAAGGTTGGTGACATTACTGCAATTGCTTTCTCTTTTTGGATGACCCAGATTTTTTTTTTTTTTTTTTTTTTTTTCTTCGGAGTATTCCAATTCTTAGAGAAGAAATCAAAGTCAAATGGCCCCCCAGATCCAAATCCCGACAAACTGATGGAAGCAGCTTTTGCAGCCAAAGGGTTAAACTGAGGCGTAGGCTTTGTGTGGGACTATTGTAAGAGACATTGAAGTAAGTGAGATTGGGTAAGTTGGAGAGTGAGGTTGGGATTTTTCCAGTGAAGTTGTTGTTGGAAAAATCAAGTTGGGTTATACTGGAAATGGCCCCCCAGCCAAAGAGATTATTGTAGGAGACATTGAAGTAAGTGAGATTGGGTAAGTTGGAGAGTGAAGTTGGGATTTTTCCAGTGAAATTGTTGTTGGAAAAATCAAGTTGGGTTATACTGGAAATGTTCCCAATTGTTGCTGGAATGGTTCCAGAGAGCTGATTATGATCAAGGGTCAAGATTTGAAGTTGACTGATCTTCTTCTGTGTTTCATTTCCACCCCAGGAATCAGGAACAGAGCCAGACAGATTGTTGTGTTGGAGAGCAATGAAGGTTAGCGAAAAAGACCCAAAAGGACTAACTGGTATAGAACCCGAAATTGAATTAAAGCTCAGGTTGAGTCTATATAACTTGGTAGAGTTTGCAAGACTAGAAGGAATTGTACCAGTGAGCTTATTGTTGGTGAGATTAAGGGTACGAAGAACAGGGCAGTCACTAATTGAAGGCGGGATTGAACCCGAAAGGTGGTTATTGACTAGATACAGTCCTCTGAGATTGGGGAGAGACCCGAGAGAGTTGGGGATAACACCAGTGAGAGCATTGTCGTAGAGGCTGAGCTTTCGAAGAGCTTCAAGCTGACCAATTTTCTCGGAGATTCGACCACTTAAGCCCCTCCATGGAAGCTGGAGAGCAATGACTTGACCTTTGAGACACTTGATTCCAACCCACCCACCTGAGCAAGCTCCAAAGCCAGTGTCATTCCAGCTCCTCAAATGTCCTTTAGAATCGGTGAATTCGTGTTTGAGGGATTTGAGAGCTTGGAAATCTGACTGGGTTATAATCACCCCATCCCAATCTTGGTCTGAAGCAAATCCAGAGGCGAAAAGGAGTAGCAGAATGAACAGGAGGAGGTGGGTATGAAAAGAAGAAGAACATTGAACACTAATCCATTTTTGTGTAAAATGTGAAACTGAGGAGGGTATGTGTAGAGGTCCGGCGGGCAGCGAAGGCAAAGTTGCCGGCCGGCCGCCCGCCGGTGAGAAGGAAATACAGGCCTAAATCTTATAGCTCTGATACCATGTAGGAAATTAATGTATTGATATTATTGATTGATTGATATCAATATACACATTTATGAAGACCATATTACACTCCTTATATAGGAGAGAACAAGAGCTACTATTTGTGCCACTAAGAGCCACTATCACCACTAAGAGCCACTATCTATATCCTTACATATTATAGACATCCACTACATCCACTATCTAGATCACTAACTACATCCACTATCTAGATCACTAACAATACATTACATATAATATACTAATATACTAACACACAACATTAAGGTAACAGGTTTAAAAAGTCATCTTCTTCCTATACAAAAAAAGCTCTTCTAAAATTAAGTTGCAAAGAACCATTATGATCACCTGGGCGGAGAAGATTAGCCACATTTCCATCCTTATTATCTGAAAGTTTATGCAATTAGGGTCTCTCATCAAGCCATTTGTCCTTCCAGAAATTAATATTCTTGTCATCCCCCAACTTTAGACTCAAATTTTCCTTGAAGAGTTGGAACTTGTCAAAAAATTTCGATTGGATAGAAAAAACTCCTTTCACACGTAAAAGATCTATTTTTAGACGAAGGTTCTAACCGATTAATTAGATCATTGGAATTATTGTACCTGTACTTTGTAGTCCAGTGTGATCATTAAACCTAACCTAAAACATCACTTGCATTCATGCACTCAAAATCTATTTCAAATATTAAAGAAAACACTACTATGATAGAATCCAACATTGCTTCTGCTTCTTGTTAATCTAGAATTGATGTTGTGGAATGACCATCTATGATCCAATTTAGTGAATGCAAGTTGCTAAAAACATCTAATAGCAAACTAGACCTTATTACCAAAAGCTAATTATCAAATATGAAAGGCTTAAAAAACTAAGCTTGTGGGTTTGGTCTAGCTTTTAGATGTGAAATTCCCTCGCTATGTAATTTGCACTATCTTGCTGATTAATTTTCTCTTTGAATTTTGAATGATTTAATTTGCATGCATGCTCTATGTTTGAACTGCATAAAACACAATGATTTGAATCTAACCCTCGTAAGAATTTGCTTGTAGGTATGTTCTCTATTTCCTTCTTTTCAAGTAGATGATTAGCTACTTATCTTATCTCCAATCCATGCAAATAAGGATGTCTGATAATAGTTATTATGGTCTACCTTTGTATTGCTTTTTTATTTTATTTTTTCCCTATTAAACTATTAAATAAGAAGGGCTGATAACCTTTCTATTATTGTTTTTAATTTTTTTTTTTTTTTTATGCTTTAAGCAAGTAGAATAAAAGTTTTGCAAACAAATCATGTTTGATTATTCAGATGATCCTGATCTATTTGGTATACATTTAGATTGAAGGAGTTGATGGGATCTAAAAGGTAGTATTTGATTTGAAATGCTAAATTATGAAAACTAGATATTTCTTTCTAACAAATATAATGCAGAGCAACTCTGGCTGAGGATTTAATAGAAAATTCAGTTCATGGAGGAGATGATGTAGTAGGTCTCACAGCATTACATACAAGCATGGTTTGGCTCATCTTACTCATAATATACCAAGTAAAAGTGGGTTCACAATTGATGAGGGATTTCAAGTCCTGCCATTAAGGATGATTGAGTACTTGTTCATTTGTCAAATAGAGAAAACAGTTGCTTTATTTTGATTACATCATATTTTTAAGAATGACAATTTTGTTGGGAAAATAGATCTTGTAATAGGTTTTTTATTTTTGTATAAGTAATAGTATTTGTTAAAAACTTTGTATTGTTGAGTCGATCTTGTATTCATGATCGAGTTGCTAATTTTGTGTGTTTATGTAATAGCTCAAAACTCATTTAAATACACAAATGTAATGGGCACTAATTGGCCATTAGTTAGCGTGCCTTGCACGCGGCCCTTTCACTAGTATGTATATATATGTGTTGATCATATATAGTATATTTATATATATTGTATTTGTATAATATAATATTATATGATATATCAATTAGGTTAGAATAGGATTAGGTAATCAATCAAAAGAAAAGAAAGAGAGGTGCGCCAGCAAAGTGAAAGCCACGGGAAGAGAGAGAGAGAGAGATAGCGGCTGTGTGTGTGAAAGAGAAATGAGAGAAAGAAAAGAATTAGGGTTTTGTTTTGGTCACTTTATTAATCTTTTAAATATTTCTTTGATTTTAAAAAATAATTATAGTGAGTAGAAAATTCTTTTCTCTCGATTTATGTTTAATTCGTGGTTTTTATTTATTTTTTTTATTTATTTGATATTAGTTTGATTTTGTATTTACATAACGATGATAGACTGATTTTAATTATTTTGATTAGTTGTATATGTAAGGTTTAAGGTTTTTAGATGATTGATTGATTGATTTTAATTATTTTAATTACTTGTGTATGTAAGGTTTAGGGTTTTTATATGGATTTATTTTATGGTTGTAATCACACTCATGGTTATATGAAATTACTAAAATAAATTAGGAACCCATAGACAAATTCCTTACACTCCATCATGACTCCATGGATTGTTGTTTTATTTGAGTGTTGGTGAGAAATAGTGTATTAAAAAAAAGTGAGGATTATCAGATTTATTTGGATACCTTAGGCTTGGCATTGTTATGTTTGTTCTCATGAGTAGATGAGAGATTGTGTATTTTCTTTTGAGGATGGAAATTTACTTAAATCTTATGGAGACGAGAACATTTAGTTAGATTTTGTTTCACCCTTAGGATTTGGATGATGGAATATTAATTGGGGTTTAGTCTTAATTTAATATTTAATTATCCAAATTTTGGGGCGTGACAATTAATAATTCAGATAATTTTATTATTGTATAGGTGAACAGTTAGAAATTTTACCTTTTCAATTAATTCTGTTAAATAAAAAATTCTGACAATGAGGTATTTGTAATTTTTCAAATCACAGATGACAATTCGTATTTTAAGCAGATCTCAAGGGGTGTATTGTAATTTATCCTAATTTCATAACTACATATAAAATATGAATATAATACGTACACAGATTTCTAGTCTTTAAGAATAAGAAGCTTTTAGAATATTCCAACCTTTCATCATTTGCTTTTAATTTTTTTTTTTTTACCTAATTTGATTTTAAATTTCAATAAAAAATTTGATTTAATATGAATTACTTTAACTTTTTCATTAAATTTTTATCAATTTTTAAAAGAACTTTCATTTTATCCCATTTTTTTTTCTTTTCATCAATTTTGATGGAAAAAACAATCAGTTTTTTTGGTTCTGGTTTTCAGAAAACAGTTTTTAGAAAATTCTACTTTTTTATTTTCATATTTTAATGTTTTCAATGAATTTTTTTAATATTTTAAGGAATTTTTTTTTAAATTTTTAGTCATACCTAACATAAATACACTTAAAAAGTATAATATTTGCGAAAAAATCTTTAAAAAATACACTAAATACCAAAAATACAAGCAAAAAAAATGAAATTCAGTACATTTCTTGTATTTTTGTGTATTTATTAATTTTTTCACAAATATTTTACTATTTAGATATATCTAAGTAAGGTGCATCTAAAAAAGTAAAAAGATTACTTAAAATTTAAAAAATATTCACTAAAAAAAAATACAAAAAAACACAACTTTTAGAAAATTGAAACCAAACACACTAAATAATTTTCAACGCTTCATCTTTTCAAATTTATATCAAATTATAATTCGATAAAAAAAAATTAAGAGTTGAAGATTCTCTTAATTGAAATTATAGTGAAATAACAAGTAAATTAGTGAAAGTTTGAGTATATGGTCGGTTGAAATGTATAATTTGATTAATTCTCTTTTCATATTTGTATAAAAATTGATACTTATGACCACATCATTATAAGTCGGATTATAGAAAGATTTTTGACGTGTCAAACATTTTCCATTTGTAAATATCCTACTTATTCCAAAAAAAAAAAAATGTTTAACTTTTCGATATATGTTTATCTGTCACGACCCGCTCCCCGTACCCAAGGGTTAAGTATCGTGATGGCCAGTAACTGAAGTTACCTACGACCAATTCTTAAACAAATCAATAAACGCAAGCGGAAGAAATATTTAAGTGAGGGTACCAAAATAATCATTGGAGCTTCTATTTTTATTACAAAATATATTGACCAAAAAGGCCGATATTTACATAGAAAAATATCATAAAAGTGTTGTGTGTGTCTATTCCGCAGCCTCGACTTTCCAAAAAGTTATTGCTGAAGTGCATTGTTTCCTGAAAATTGGTAAACAGCTGTAAGCACATGGTAGAGTGAGAAATATTATACCAAGAGTCTAAGGGACACGAAATAACCATGGATAGTTAGTTAGGCCAAAATATTTACATAAACAAATCATTTAAGTAGCAAAAACTAACATACAGATATTATGTAAATAAATGACCATAACCACGGTACTGAACAGAACAGAACAGAGGTCACAGAAGTGACAGTCAGAACAGAGGTACGAATTCAAGAGGTGGCTCGTACGGATTCTAGAGGTGGCTCCCACAATAGTGTAGCCCTTAGCTCCGCACAGCACTTTGGTCCGCACAGAACAGAGGTACGGATTCAAGAGGTGGCTCGTATAGATTCTAGAGGTGGCTCCCACAATAGTGTAGCATTTAGCTCCGCATAGCACTTTGGTCCGCACAGAACAGAGGTCAATGGATCAGAGGGCCACAAAGTAACCAAACGGAGGTCAATGGTTATTTAAGTTCCCCAAGGCGTAGAACTCCCGTGATGGTACTTACAAAACATAATTGTTTATAGGGTCATAGTCAAATATTCTTTAAAATATAAACAAACATATCCATGGGTTTCCTTTTAAGCAAATAGGGTTCAGAAAATAAACCACGTAACTGAAATCTTTATAAAACATAACTTTTATTAATATATTAATAAAACATACTTGTATAAAATAGATTTTGGTAAGTCAAAATATACGTAAAATACATTTTGGTGACTAAAGGTATAATATAACTCACCTTATCTTTAATACTTTACTCTTTCTTTCTAGTATCAAAGACCCTTTCAGCTTTCATTATTTTTCCTTTCTTTCTCTCCTCTCTTTCTTTCCTCTTTCTTTTCTTTCCTTCTTTTCTTTCCTCTTCTTTTCCAGCGGACGCCTCCTCCCTTTTATAGGGGGAGAGTTGATACGTGACAGATTTCGATAATAATTACAAAGATTCATTCTTATCTTTAATGGATATTTAAGATAATTACCTTTTGACTCAATATTTTAATATAATTATATAAATTAATTAATTCTTAATTAAATTATACTTTATCATATACCAATGGAAAATTAATTATTTATTTTAGTACCACACATATTATTATTATTATTTATATTATCTATATTATTATTATTTATATTTTGACCCCTAAACTTTTAATAATTATATTATTTTACAAAATTACATATAATAATATATAATAAATTATATATTTTCCCTAACTGAGATTAAATAATATTAATATAAATTCTACAGAATAATTAAAAATCTGGGTTGTTACATTATCAATTTTGTTTTGTGAACATAAACAATTGATGTTTCAATTTAAAAATTTAAAAGTATAAAAATAATAGATTGGATTTTTTGGGGATAAAAAAAGCCATCTAACTCCTCTATATATTATTTTAAGATGGACTATTTTAATCACATAAAAAAATAAAAATTTTATTTAGAAATTATCCCTATATATTATGCTATCATATTCAATTATAGCGGTAACAAATTAATTAATATATGTGAAAAGTTATACTAAACTTTCATTTTCAATTAATTGAATTATGATTAATAAACTAACAAATAACTGCAATGGTATAATATGATAGAAAGAGGATAGAAATAAAAAAACAGAATGACATTTAAAAATTTTAAATTTACCTAGTTAAACAAAAATCTAATGTTATAAAACAATATTGAATTCCCAATAAATTTTCACATTTTCTATAAAATAAAATAACAATAAAAAATAAAAAATTCGATGCTCATTTCTTTACTTCAATTTTACGATTTTCATTGAAAAAAATAAAATTCGATCAAAATCCTTGGCATAGAATGAGCATAGATACTTCGATTGTAACCATCATCACCAATAATTCTTCTCCACCATGTAAACCTGTAAACAAACTCATAAATTTCACTAAAACCAAGCCAACAACAAAGAATAGAGAATCACACACAGAAAAAAAAATAAAATTAAAAAACAAATAAATTTATGAAGTGATAGGATATTACCCCCAACAACTTAGACCTCACCTTGCCTAATCCGTCAACTCTTCCACTAATGCCCGCAAAATCTACGAGTTGGAATAACTAATCAGATTATTCTTTAAATAAGACTTGAAAATTAATTAATTTGTCTCATTAAGGCCTCGTTTGGGAAGTTTGATATTTTAGTAGGTTATTTTAGTATACTAAAATAGTTATGTTTAGGAAGAGGGTTAGATTTTTTTGTAGTTAGATATGATTTTTGTGAGAAAAAAAAGTGAAATGATTATGAATTTGATGTGACCTTTTGTCTTATTAAATATTTTAGTTTTAGCCAAAAAAAAAAAAAAAACAACCAAACCCAACTTGCCAAACAACCCTTAAGTGATTTTAAATTTTGATAGATATACATCAAAAAAATAGATAATTATATTATTAAATCATAATTCAAATTTAGATATTATCATATCTTTTTGAGATCTATAGCGATCCCGGTTTTTTCCCTTTATGTACAGTATTCTGAACTTGAGTTCCGTGGTTGAGCATTGTTGTATATATCTTGTTTTCCGTCCTTCAATACTTTGTATTTGAGTTATAGGATGTTTTTGGACAGGTTTGTTACAGGTTGGGTGTGATTGGGAGCAAATGGTTGCTGCCCAGATTTTGTTGTCTTCGCTCGAGCGAGGCTTTTGTCGCTCGAGCGAGCTCTTTGTTTTAGTTCCTTCGCTCGAGCCAGGGTTCCTTCGCTCAAGCGAGTGTTGGGTGATGTGTCTGGTGGCTCGATCAAGAAATCATGCGCTCGAGCTTGCGTCTGCGTCTCTTTTTGACCTGATGGTTTTGATTCTTGGCTCAAGCGAGCTTTCCTTCGCTCGAGCGAGCGAGCTGTATGTTTTGGGTTTCTTCGCTCGAGCGAGCATTCTATCGCTCGAGCGTGCTTCTGGGTTGCAGACCTGAAGGTTTGGATTGTTGGCTCGAGCGAGGCTTCCTTGTGTCTGGTCGCTCGAGCGACCACTTCTTCGCTCAAGCGAGCCTGTGTTATATCAGTAGACAGCAGCGGGTAAACACTTCACTTTTTCATCTTCTTTTTCTTTCAAACCCTAGATCCGAGCTCTCTCTCTCTCTCTACACACCTTCTCTCTACGGATTCATCTATTTTTAGTGTGTTTCTACCCTAAGTTCTTTGTAAGAAATGTAGAAGGTCGCGAGGGTTTTGTTTTAATCTGAATTGTTAGGTTTTTATTCTTGGCAATCCCGTTTGACAAAACTCCTTTCAGTTGTACTTGTTTTCGCATTTTTATTTCAGTGAGGTTATGAGTTTTTTAGATGCGAATCCAACTCGAATTGTGCCGTGTAGAGAAGTTTGTGATGTTAATACTTTCAAGATTGCCACTTCGCTAATTATGACGGGGATCGAGCTGATGTTAATACTTTCAAGATACTTTCAAGATTGCCCCTGAAGCAAAATGTAAAATTGCATTCGAAGTTGCATGTCCGCCCTTGCTCGCTCGAGCGAAGGAGTTCTCGCTCGAGCGAAGGCTGCGTCTGGCAAAAAACCTGAGAAGGATGAATGTACGCTCGAGCAAAGGTTGTGTGGCTCGAGCGAAGCCACTTATGGAAAACACGCATTTTTGGTTCCTTGCTCGAGTGAGAGAATCTTCACTTGAGCGAGCTTCGCAATCCCAGATTTCTATAAGTACGTGTTTCTGTCAGAATTTAGGATTACTGCTCCAGATCTTCTTTTTGGATATTAAGGTTTATATCTGGGGATATTTTGCTGGTTTTCTTTGATGTTTTTATTGAGTATTCAACTCATGGTTTAAAGAGTATACATCAAAGGATTATTTGTTTGTTCTACACAAAAGAAAGAGTTGTTCTTCGGTGGATTCCGAAGAATTCGAGCCTGAAGCTTTGATGGATTCTGGAGTGGCTCATCGTCAAGACAATTCTGAGGTGAAGACGGGGTTGGAAGAGTCACATAGGGGTTGGTTCAATTCGGGCGTGGATTCGCTAGGTAATTGAGAATATACCTGTGTAATTCCTTTATATCTTCTTAGTGGATTGTTTTGTGATAGTTGCCCATGGTTTTTTATCACAATTGGAGGTGTCCAATTGTGGCTTTTCCACGTAAAATCGTTGTGTCGATTTGTCTTGATTTTTTTATTGGGATTGTTGTTTACTGCTTAAAATTGATACATAATCACAAATCAACATCTAGAGGATTTCTAGATTTTTCAAACAATAGTGGATTTGGAGCACTTTGGTTTTTCCTCATCTACTCCTTTGGGCTTCTAACTTCGAGGTAGGGATACCCTACTCCATCTTATGAGTTTTGTCTTAAATTTCGGTCATTTTGATTAGTTGATGATGTTAGGTAATTTTGAGGAAGGTTAGGGTTTGTTATGTAATTTATATAAGAGGGGTTTTCAAATATTAAAACCCATGTGTATGTGAGAAAATGGAAAATGGTATTATTGTTGTCAAATTGGTGAAATCAAACCTTAGGGTTGATATTGAGAAAGGGGGAAAAAGCCCTAATTGTTGTAATAAATTAATTTATATAATTAATTTGGGGAAATGTGGAATTGAGTTAAGGATAATGAAATTGAGAAATTATGGGATTAAATGGTGTAGTTGGATTAGTTAATCACTCACCTATGAGAATGTTGTTATTATATTTGTTAATGCATTTATTTTCTGTTTAGAAATAACTATTTTGGGCTATCGGCGGAGGATAGTCTTGATTGTTGTAGACACTGTATGTTGATTAGGGAAAACTGAAACTAATCACATTGAATATGTCATTGAATATGACGGTTGGAATAATCCATCAAATATGTGTATTGAATTATCCTTGTATATGATAATTGTTTATATACTTGGAATATGTGTATTGTGTGAGAGAAAATAGGGGATGTACTCCATGGTTTGAGGGAAGATAGGGGATGGACTCTCAAACCTATTTGGGAGGAGATAGGGGATGGACTCTATTAATACAGCAAATATGTGTATTAAATTAAAGTATTGATACAGCAAGTCTGTGTATCATTTGTGAAGTATAGAAGTGTCTTAATATGATAATAATGCATCAAATATGTGTATCTATCGTGAAATATGGAAGTGTTGATATATGAGTTATAGTCTCATTGAATTGTTTGGCCAGGTTCTGAGCCATGTATATGAAATGATTTGGATAAGTAAAGGAAAGTGGAAAGTAATGTGAACATAATTGTCATGGAACTGTATTGTGATATAACTGGTTTATAAATGTTAACCATCTATCAAATGCTATTGTTTTAGTCATTGCTTATATTTGGTTTAGTATATCTCTACTGGGCTGTGGCTCACCCTATATAGGGCATCATTTTCAGGTTCAGGTGATATGCTACCTCCAAGGTCATAGCTTGGAAGATTTTAGAGTTGAAGACTCTTTTTGGTTATTTTGTTAATTGGATATTACATGTAAATTCAAGCCAATGGCTTAAAATGTATTTGAGTTAGTACTCACTTTTGTGACCAAGTGTTGGCTTGGAAAGTTGTAAGCCCATAGGGCATTTACTTTTGTTATCAACATGTAATATTTTTGTACTTAACTACTCTGATGAATGGAAAGATATTTTATTCTCTTATGTCCATGCATGTCGAAAATGTTGGATTTTATGTATTATTTTGAGGGCATGACAAGATCTATATCTAAATTCTTATATTCTTTATTTTTGTGTGGTTTCTACTTTTTTTTTCTTCAATTTATTTAAGATGGAGTTGTGGGTTTCTATTTTTTTAAATTTAATTTATTTATGATTTCTATTTTTTTTTAATTATTATTATTTAGGTAAGTTATGATGTGAGTTAAATATGTCATAGACATGTGAGTTTTATTGATTTAAAGTATGATGGTGTGATATATTTTCAAATTAGATTTGTTTAGATAGATTTTAAAGATTTTTAAAATTTAAAATTAGATATTGAGAGGCAAAAGAAAGATTTTAGCTAAATAAATAAAAATCATATTTATTAATTTTATCTGTTTGTATATCTGATTTTTAATTTTTGTTTGGTTATGTTATAATATAATATATAAGATATAGATAGATATCTATAATTCTCATGAAAAATATTATTTGATTGTTTGAGGGAGAGCAAATGAAGGCAAGTTTTAATATTTTCTTTTGGAAATCGACGAGAGAATTTTTTAAAAATCAAAAAATTAGGAAATTAAGATTGAGATATCGGAGCTCATATAAGGCTTGTGAGTTAGAAATCCCCTTTTCCTTATATAATATATAGATATAGATATATAGATAGATTTTGATAGATATATATGTTAAAAAAAAATAGATAATTATATTACTAAATCAGAATTCAAATTTAGATGTTGTTATATCTTTTTGAGATCTATAGCTAAATTATTATCTTCTTTATTTTTGTGTATAACCATAGTGTATGAGAGAAATTGAAAAGAGACTGCAGTAATTATGAGAGAAGTCAAAAAAATTTGTGGGTTGAGAAAAGTCAATAAATACTGAGATTTTTTTTTTTAAATAAAAAATTTAGAAAATTAGAATTAAGATATTTGAACTCTTATAAAACTTATAGATTAAAAACTCAATTTTTTTTATATAATATATAGATAGATAGATATAAATGTGCATTGAGGAAGCGGAGGAGACATTAAAAATTATTTTGAATATGTGATTTGTTTTAATGGAATATAAAAGTTATCTTTTCACTTTTTATCATGAGGAATCTCTATTTGTATGCATTTTTTCTCCTTTCACTCATCTAATTCTCTTTTGGTTGTCTTCAACTAATTCTGTTTGGGTTGTCTTCAATTAGGTAATTCTTCACTACCACATCTATTTTGATTTATCACGAACTTATCTGTAAGTTTTCTAGAAATTAAGGTTTTGATTAGCTTGCTTGTTTTTATTTTTCAGAAAATATTTTTCAGAAAATTCTACTTTCTTATTTTTCGTGTTTTTTTGTTTTTATTGAATTTTTTTAATATTTTAAGCAATGTTTTTACTTTTTAGATACACTTAACATAAATACATCTAAAAAGCAAAAAAATTGTAAAAAAAATCTTTTAAAAATTCACTAAATACCAAAAATATAAAAAAAAAAAAAAAAAAATACAAGAATTCAGTACATTTTTTGTATTTTTATGTATTTATTAATTTTTTAAAATATTTTTTCACAAATTTTTTACTTTTTAGATACATCTAACTAAGGTGCATCTAAAAAAGTTAAAAAAAATGTTTAAAATTTAAAAAATATTCACTAAAAACAAAAGAATACGAAAACCAAAAAACTCAATTTTCAAAAAACTTAATCCAGAAAACTCAAACAAAACACACTGATTATTTTCATTATGAAATTTTCAATTTGTTGTCTATAATTTTAAAAAATAGAAGTTTCAAATTTTGATAATACGTGTGTCTGTTTTAACTTTTGACAATATAGTTTATTATTATTGTTTTCAGGTAGATATGCACTATTTTATATGGGCATGCATATTAATCATTTACTTTCAATTTGGACCTTTTGCGATAGATTTCCATTGATGTTGTATTTGATCATCCATTTTTTCGTTTGATTTGTGTTGATCTCAATAAATTACATGTACTTTAAGTTTGTTTATCATCTGCTCTAACCAACTCATGTATTATTGAGATTGATTACATGAAATTGTTAATATAAAATAAATAAATAAAAATTAAAAGTTTTTCTCATAATTTCCAAATGTGACAAACATTTTGAATTTTACTCTTTTTTAAAGGATTCATTACAGCATATAAGAGTTTTAAAGACAAAATATTTTGGTTTCTAAAAGTAAAAATTTTGTTGCAAAAGACATTTAGGAACCAATTTCCATCGTCATGAAGATAGTTGCTAAAAAGTCGTCCTAAAAAGTCAAAAATAAGGTTTTTAGCGACAAAATTTTGAAAATATTACTAATAAATAGACTTTTAAGGACAAAATAATTTGGTCTCAAAATGGTTTATTTTTTGAGACAAAAAATTTGGTCCCAAAAGAATAATAATTCATCACTAATGTCCAATATTTGTTGCCAAAAATATAATGACACTTTTCGCAAAAAAATTATTTAGTCCCTAAAAAATAATTTTGTTTCTAAATTTTGGTCTCTAAAACCTTAATTTTTTGTAGTACTGAATGTACCTTCTTTTTTTTTTTATTATTATTATTAGCAAAAACAAACTCTTATTAATGAAACAACATATGTTCACATGAGGCTTACATCAAGAAAGAACGAGGGAGTGCCACAAACAAATTCTAGCAACACCCTCAAGTTGGTGAGGAACCAACAAACACTAGAACAAACATGCACTGAGTAAACAACAAACCAGTCCATACTATGATCCACACTGGTGCAGAGCAACCCAGCCCCTATTCATGCCTCAATGTAGTGCATATCTTGCCTATTCCAAATTGGCCACCACATCATGCACTGAGTACTGAAACTCACTAGTAACTGCTTTAATCCACAATGCAACTCTAGTTTTAATCAGCTCACAAACCTCCTCCAATATAGGTTGTTTTCCAATAAAAATGCACTCATTTCGCAACTTCCACACAGACTATAAGACTGCTAAAGGGATTGCCTTCCATATTTTATTTTCAAGGTTTCTTCATTTGTACCCTCTCCACCAATCCAATACACCTTTCGACTTTTTAAGGGTCACGCAATGCAAACCCCACCAATTCAGAAATTCAGCATATGTGTCTATATCTTCCAAACAAAAGGGCACTACAATAGAACATGATACCCTGTTTTTAACTCACAACTACAAAAAACACAATTTGTCCTAGCTTCATGACTGAGACACCCCACTCTTTGGAGGGAAGCTCTTGATTTGATTCTACCATTGCAAGCGAGCCATCCAAAAAACTAAACTTTTGGTGGAGAAATGTTATTCCAAATCAGCCTTGCTGTCCTCAAACCCTACCCCTCACTACTTTTATTATAAGTTGAATTAACCATGAACATACCTGAAGACGATGCCTTCCAAGCCAATAAATTAACTTTTTCTGATAAAAATGGCTCATGTGAAATAAGAAAGGACCGTAGTCTTTCCACATCATCTTCCTTCCAAGTTCTTAGTCTTCTTCTGAAAATTAGATTCCATTCAGTTGAACTACTTCTTCTTTCCATCATCTGTTGGAGAGTGACCTCTTTTTCTACTGATAACTCATATAATTTGGGAAATTCCTCCATCAAGCATCTGTTGGTAGCCCAAATATCCTCCCAAAATCTGGCTCGTCTCCCATTCCTTACTTGAATGATAGAATTCTCCATAAAGAAGCCAAAAAGATTAGGATTGCTGTATTCCAACTTGAGAATATCACCCCAGACTCTTCAGCACTAGGCACTACTAACAGAGAATGGTCTCCACCTCCCACCAAAGCTGCCATATTTACTAATCAAAATATCTTTCCACAACACATAGTTCTTACCACCATATCTCCACCACCATTTAGATTGTAAACATTCATTGAATTCCTTCAATCTCTTAATCCCCAAACCTCCAATTTTTATTTTTTATTTATTAGTAACCTCCCATTTTATCAAATGAAGCTTCTTTTTAATTTCTGAATCTTTCCACAAAAACCTAGCCTGAATTTTGTCCAACAACTTTGCTACACTTGCAGGTAATTTAAACATAGAAAGGTAGTACACGGGTAAAGAAGAAAACACTGCTTTGATTAGTGTTAATCTACCTCCAAAAGGATTAAATCTACCTATTACTGCATTTTCTGAAATAATTGTATGAAATAAAGATAAGGTTGCCTTTTTCATCTATGTACAATATTTTATGAGTCATGCTAGGGATCATGAAGAAAATATCATGAAGATGATCATAAAAAATTCTCTATCTTTAGATTACACATATAATAAAATATGACACACTAATCAAAGGATGAAAAAATTTCATGATGCATTTCATGATTTTTTTTTCATGATCTCTAATATTATTCTTATTTTATTGTTTCAATAAAGCTGTTGTAGGTGAGTTGACAACCAACTTGATAGATCACACAAAAAATAATCCGCATTATTTAATAGTGTATAGGATGTCTGTTATCTTCTTTTCTTTTCTTTTTTGATCAACAAAAACAAAACTTTATTGATGAAAAGGCATAATACATGCAAAATTACATCAACAAAGCAGGAGAGTGCATAAAGTATCATGATACTTTATTGTTAAGATTAGCAATGATCATAGCTAATCTTAACAATCCCAACTAGGTTGGCACCGCAAAGAAAACGCAATCATATACTAGCACTCGACCCAGTATTGGTGAGGAACCAATCAAAGACACCCAAAGCGAACAGAACAACTATACTATCACAACAGCTAACAGCTAAAAACAAACAATCAAGTACAACAACAACAATTAACAATAACAGGAAACTTGTTCAAAACAAATAATCATATCTCTGCTGCCAAGAACTCCATACAAACCAACAACCAGTTCAAAACAAGCAAACAAACCAACAACCAAAAACTTCATCAATCAGCAGTAGCAGGAGACCAGAGAGTAATGAGTTCAGTGCAGACATCAGCATCATGAGACCTGTGCATACCTTTGCTGCCATGACCTCCATTCATACTTCAAACCAACAAACAAACCAACAACCAACCAGTCAAAAATAGAAAACTAATTGGTGAGACTAAGCACAACACCTAAGCCCCACGTCAAAAGCTTTTTCAATCAGTAGTAGCAGGAGACCAGTGAGTGATGAGACCAGTACAGACATCAGCAGTGCATCACACAACACCAGCAGTAAACACAAAACATCATAAACCAAACATCAAACCAATCAGCAAACAACATGAGACCTAGGCAGACTTCTGCTACCATGAACACCATTCATACCAACATCCAACCATTCAAAAACAAACACTTCCGTTACAGGATCCAGAAATGATTGACACTATTTATGGACTAATGAACCAAAGAACTCATATGGATAGACAAAGTATTAGCAGCAGAGTAATATCAGTAGATTAAAAGATGCCACCAGACTTGATCCAGATCATTCAACCTCCATTTCTGATACAAAAATTCATATGTGGCAGGTTAAAGACCAAGTCATTAATAGAAAACTACACCTGAATTGGTGAGGCTTTGTGCCACATAGCTACTTGAACCTTCACTATTTCACACAGATCTTCCAAGTTTGGTTGAGAACCATTAAAGACACAATCGTTTCGATGCTTCCATGTAGACCAGAGAATAGCCAAAGGTAAAACCATCCAAATTTTCTTCTCCAGCTTCTTCATTTTACAACCAAACCACCAATTCAACAATTCATTCACTGAACCTGGTAACACCCACTGCATACTGTTGGAAATGGTTTAGAAATTATGGGTTAATAACAGGATTTTTTCCTAAGTTTGGTCTATTTTTTAGGTAGGCCCCGTGCGTCGATTTTCGCGGGTCAAAGTGGTAACGCGTTCTATGCCGCGTTGTGATTCACGTGGTATATTTGGTTGCTCAAAACCATTACCAAGTGAATGGGAAATTGAAGCCAAAGCATGCTGCATGGAAATGGAGTTTTGGTGGAAAATCCTTAAAGGTTTGAATAAGGCTTGTCCCACATTGATTTGGTGGGAAGTTTTGAATGGGTTTATAAGGCATGGGATTGGAACTTAAAGTGTGCCCCAAGGGGTACCCAAGTGTTTTAGAGAGGGAGGTTATGGGCAAAATGGGCTAGACCCATTGAACCCAAAAATCACCACACGCGCGTACGCGCCGCAGCCGCCGTCCATCCGGTCGGGCAGGCTGGGTTGGGCTTGGGCACAGGTGCGTGGTGTGAGGTTGAATTGGGCTTGTCTGGCCCAATACCTATCTTTTTGGGCCAAAAACATTTGAATTTAATTTTATTTTTTGATAAAATAAAATCCTGAATTCAAATTAATTCCGGAAATAAACTGGTCCGGTTTTACTGTACACCCAAACAGAGCCCTTCCCGTTTTTATCTGTTTGAATTATGAACCCAACAGATTCAAATCTGTTTAAATTCAAAACCAGACAGGTTTCATACCTGTTCAAACAGGTTTGCACCTATTTAATTCAAAACCTGCAGCCACCAATCCATCTATAAATTGGGCAGCCCTCATTTGGATTTTGTAACTCTAATTTTCATCCTTCATAATTCTGCAAACATTCTCTTCATATTGCTGCATTATTTTCTTCTGTAAGAGAGTATAAATACTTAGTGTGTTCGTTAGGCAAACAATTTGTAGTGCTGCTGTTGTTTGTAGTTGATCATTTCATCCTAGGAGATAGACGTCCATATTCTGAAAGCACCGAGGAGAGAACGAATCTGTCTTAAGGACACAGTGTCAAACACTGGACTTGATCAAAATAATATTCAACATATTAATTAAGTAAGTTATTTATTTATTTTCTGTTTTATTATTATTTATTTAAATCAGATTTTAATTTTGTTTTTGTAACAAAATAAAATCTGTTTTTATTTATTTATTTATTTATTTCTAGTTTGATTTTTGTAATCAAACAAATTCTCTCCTTTCTTTTATTTATTTATATTCTTGTTGTTGTTTAGTACACAACAGAATTTAATCTATTTAAATACAGTGAAGATTGTCCAACACATACCCCACCATCGTACAATGTTGGACCAAAGCAAGTAGAATATGATCCACAGTTTCAACCTCATTATGACAGAAAACACAATCAAAATTTGCATTCCCTGTTAGTATTCCAATTCGATGGAGGAAACTAGAAGTTTTAATCTTACCCAGCCAAGCCATCCCAAAAAAATTGTACTTTAGGAGAAGCAAAGTTGTTCCAAATTGAGGCAACCACTAGTAGTATAGGTCCTAGATGTGATTCACTCCAAATATAGACTGATGAAATAGTAAAAAGAGTAAATGGGTCTGCATCCCACTTGAGCTCATCAGATCTGGTATTGCACAGTAATGGTACAGTGTTCAGCAGATTGAAAAGTCTGTTAGCTTCATCCTCCTCCCAGACCAGCAAAGGTCTTCTAAAGCCCATGTTCCAGCCACCATTCTCTTCCTTTTTTTCAAAGAACACCCTAACCACACCATTTTTATCATTAGATATGGAAAAGAGCCTTGGGAATTCATCCATTAGGCATACATTACTTACCCACTTATCCCTCCAAAATCAAACTCTACTCTTATCCCCTAAAACAAACTGAGAGTTAGTGATATAAAAGTGATGCAACTCTGGATTGGACAGAACAGCCTGAATAATATCCGACTAGATCTTGGATTCTCTACCTATTAATTGTGGTATCCATCTTCCATCCAAAGACACATACTTGGAAAAAATCACCTCCTTCCAAAGGGATTGATTCTCAACACCAAATCTCCACCACCATTTCAGCAAGAGACATTGATTGAAACTTTTAATCCTCCTCAACCCTAACCCACCTAATGTCTTATTCTTAGTAACCACCTCCCACCGAACCATATGTACTTTTCTTCTGAGGTCGGATCCACCCCAAAGAAATGCAGATTGCATTCTCTCAATTTTCTTTGCCATTCCAGCGGGGATTTTGAAGAGTGAGAGATAATAGATGGGAAAATTAGACATTACAGATTTAATTAAAGTTAAGCGCCCAGCAAAAGATAGTAACCTTCGCTTCCATGAGGACAATTTCAGTTTGAACTTGTCAAGAACAGGTTTCCAAGTACTCCTCTTGCTGGGATTAGCCTCCAAAGGTAGCCCCAAGTATTTGAAAGGCAACTTTTGATGGAGACAATTTAAACAACAAGCAAACTCCTGCATCAAACCCTCATCTACCCTAACCCCACAGATGATGCTCTTGTGATAATTAATTTTCAAACCTGATGCAATCTCAAAACATATTAGAATTCTTTTAATGTTGCTCACCTCCACCTTATCTACATTACAGAACAAAATCATATCATCCACAAATTGCAAGTGCGTGATTCTTAGCCCATTAGAACCCACCCCAGCCCCTTGAATTAGACCCAACTCTCTAGCTCTGCTCAGCAAAATATTGAGTCCTTCTGCTACAATGTTGAATAAGAATGGTGACAGCGGATCTCCTTGTCTCAGGCCTCTTTGTGGACAAAACTCAAATGTTGCTGACCCATTCACCAAAATAGAGATCTTAGCAGAGGAAACACAAGTTTTCATCCATCGTATCCACTGAGTTCCAAAACCAAACTTTGATAGCATATCAAATAAAAACTCCCAATTAATGGAGTCATAGGCCTTTTCAAAATCCAATTTAAGCACCAAGCCTTTTCTATTAGATCTTTCCAACCATCTACTATTTCATAGGCAATCAGTATGCCATCTAGTATATTTCTTCCCCCCAAAAAAGCTCACTGAACCTCACCAATAATCTTGGGCATCACCTGTTTCATTCTGTTAGCTAGTACTTTAGCTACAATTTTATACAGGGAACTAATCAAACTGATAGGCCTACAATCATTCAAACAAGAAAGGCTTAAAACTTTGGGAATCAGAGCTATAAACGAGCTATTTAGCCCACCAACAAGCCTTGCATTCTGATGAAAATCCCTCACAAACTGTAACACATCAACCCTCACAATTTTCCAACACTTCTTGAAGAATGACATATTAAACCCATTAGGCCCAAGGGCCTTATTACCATCACAGCACTTGATAACAGTTTTAATCTCCTCCTCTGTAAATTCTGCCTCCAATTATGCTATAACTTGAGCTCCCCTTATGTTCTTGAATAGGCCAGACAATTTGGGTCGGGTTTTTCAATTTTCAGAAAATAGCCTCATAAAATGGGCCTTAACTACATCCCTAATTTCCAAAGGCTCCTCAAGCATTGAACCATTCACAGCAATTGAACACAGAGAGTTCCTACTATTTATGCGACATGCCATAACATGAAAGAATCTTGCATTTTTATCCCTTTTAGTTGCCCAATTCACTCCAGATTTTTGTAGCGTAACCTCCAAACTTTGCCCCTCACATCTTTTCTTCTATGCAACTCTGTATCACGTAGTGGTCGTTCCTCAGCTAACAAATCAAGAGCATGAGCTTCATCTTCTACACTTTTCAACTTCGATTCAATCTTACCAAACACCACAACATTCCACTGTTTGAGTGCCTGTTTCAGTGCTTTAAACTTCATAAGCAAGTTAAACCCTGCTCATCCTTCCACACCAGATTTTGACCAACTTTGTTGAACACATGATAGAAATTTTGGATGAAGAAGCCAGGCATTGAAAAACCTAAAAGGCTTAGGGCCCCAATCCCTATTATCCTCTATTAGAATGATAGGACAATGATCGGACAACAATCTAGGAAGACCCCATAATTTGAAGGGAAAATGCTACACCCACTCATAATTAAGTAGAAATCTATCAATTCTACTCCATTTCTTCCTTACTTGAGAATTACACCAAGTAAACTTCCTCCCTAACATAGGCATATCTATCAACTCGAATTGTTCAATCATATTGTTAAAATCCCTCATCCCTCGATCCCTTCTTGAGCACCCTATTCTTTCTGAAACACTCTTTATTTCATTGAAGTTACCCCCCATACACCATGGCCCCTTAGAAACTGGATTTTAACCTCACTAACACATCCCAAGTCTCTTTTCTTTTAGCCACCTCATTAGGACCATAAACATTCACAATCAAAGCTGGAAAATAATGTACCTGATAGAAGGATAAAGTTCTAGGTACTGCAACAATCCTTTAGGAGAAACACCTCTGGATTCCAAATACATAACAGCCCTCCACTCGACCAATCGCATCTACTATCATGAATTCAAATTGGTCCCTAGGCCACACAAACCTAACCAAAGTAGAATCAACTGCTACCTTCTTGGTTTCTTGTAATAACATAATATCCACTTTTTTATCTGCAAGGCTTTTCTTTATTTGCCTCATTTTTTCAGATCTTCCAATTCCCCTCACATTCTATGATTGTATCTTCATAAGCATAAGAAAGCCCTCTAAATAACCGGTTGTAGGAATCTAACTTCCATCCCCTTCCCTCGGCCTTGCTCTTTGTTTATCTTGAGCTTCAAGATCATGTAATTTACTAAGCACCTCCTCTTCTTTGCCTTCACAATCAAGACCAAGGGCTTTGCCTATTTGAATTGATGCTTTCGCCTTCGAAAATACTCACATTCCTCTACTATTTCCGCTTGCCATTGATAGTGAAATGACCGCCATTGCCGACCTGAAAAATGCTCCTTTCCTCAAATTCAATGAAGATGCCCCCAACCTCTTGGTAGCACCGAATTTTCCCTTCCTTTGCTGCTTCTGAAACTGTTTTCTTGTTACTGGTAATGTTTTTCCTTTCATTTTCTCTTTTCCTGCTAGACAAAAGGCTGCTAGTGTAATATGGGCTGAAATATTCTTTGTGTAGACGTTCCCGAACGTCCAGGAAAAAAATCCCGTTTTGTTCATTGGGCTTACTACAGTTCTGACTCAAATGTCACGGTTTTGAATCTAATCCCGCAAAGTGCAATGCGAGGCCGATAAATCACCAAAGAGTCCAAATCCGGCAAATCATTTTGAAAAACTAATTTTTAGAAAGAAATGCCAAACATGGACTGCTTTGCCAGATACAGAGTCGCCACCTAAATATTTTATTTTGGGGGAATTTAGGAAACCCTGACTCGTGCCTAAGGCCACGTGTCCGTCATCAACAAAGTTGCCTCGGCTCGGGAACTTGGGTACGATTGGGGAAGGTCATGCAATGAGCACCCCCGCTCGCCCAATCAAAGATCGGCCACTACTAAACATGAAATCGAGTTTTTGAAAATACATGCGTTCTTATTCCGGTTTATTAGCCTAGAATTACTATGTGATGCGCGCAGCAAACAAGTATAGACTGGATCGCCTGAGTTGGAACAAAACATTTCATATTTGTTTATTTGAAAATGGTTTGATGATGCTACTCGCAAGTAAGCTAAGACGTGGATTTTGCCACCCTCAAGTGGGCTTAGAAAACAGGGTGATTTGCCACTCTCAAGTGGGCTTAAAACTCGCAATCGATGAATTGTTCCAATTCAAGTAACCCAACCTTCACCCACAAGCATTCAGGCAGTTATATCACATAAACAAATAACCTCATGGTAAGCATGCTATCATGGCAGTCACTCACACGCATGCAAGAATGCTAAAGCATAAACACTTATCGAGTACTCCGAGCCAAAGAAAGAAGCTAATTAAAAATCATGCATGAATCCTAACTACGCTAAGAATGCCTAATGCAACACATGCAAAATGCAATTACAATAGGCTCGGCTATTCTAAGATGGCATATGAGATACTACAGGTAACATGTATTCAACTTGGAATTGAAATACGATGCAATTAGTATGATGCGCCGAACCCCGGTGCATGCAATACAGATGAATGAATGCAAACATACGAGCATGAGGATGCTAATTGAAACGTGTCCTAAAACTAACCATCATAAGCTGGTAAATAAAATGGAGAAAGACTTGGGGTTGGAAGACATGCATCACATACACGCACACTTATTACAAAGTTCGCCCTCTCGTGGAGGGTCCGAATAAATAATACAAACCGAATAATTAATCAACTACCTTAGCTAATTAAATATTACAGAACCCTTAATTAATTAACAAATTAATTATAAAACAGTCTAAACATTAAACTAAAGAGGCCACCGCAGCTCCGCCTCGGAATGATTGGATGATGCATGCATGATTCGCCTCGCTTGAAAACCCGTAGCCATGCTTCTGTTGCCTCTGTTTGCACTGTTTTATGACTCTGAAGATTGCACAAGTCCCAAATATGCTTCTGAACTACTCCCCGAGAATTGTGGGATATCACCGGCCAATAGAAAATACCACCGGCCATGGAAATATGGTCATCGACCAAAAGTGGGACCATCGGCTAGATTTTGGTAGTCGGCCGGCACTGAAAATGGCCGACCGGTCATTTCTTCCTACAGAACACTGGTTTTGCTGCAGCAGAGGGCAGACAGTGCATGGCAAAGAATTTACAAGCCAAATGTATGCACGACCACCCTCTCTATCATGCTAAGAACTCAAGGGGGTATGGCTCTCAATCTTCAGGCCACCAATCACGCATTTCGATGCATGATGGCCAAAGGTGTCAAAGGTACATATCAATATGGAATGAATGCAACACACGAACGAATGCTACACACTCTATCATGTTGGGTCAAGAGTGTCGGCGACTGAGGATTGAGGCACGTTTCGTCACTTTAAGTACGAAACGTCCCTTGATCCTCATGTTTGGTTTGAAACCCTAAACCAAACAAAATGCAATGCATGTATGTCAAATGCAATGCGAAATGTGTAATTGATGCAATGCAACATGAACAATACAACTTAACATGCAAGCAACATGGTAATACAATAGGTATGCAATATTACAATGCAACCTAGATATGCAAGTATACAAAGTGATAGGCCTGCAACAATGACACCAATCACAAGGATGAGACAACATGCCATGCGGTAAGCCTACAACAATACAAGAGTGCATGATCCATGGGCTTACAGTAAGGATGGGTAGGCCTCAACCGTACCAAAACAGTGGCCAAAATGCCAAGAAATGATGGACAAAACACACCCAAACGTGCTCATGTAAAGGTCCAACACTTACGCGTAAAAAGGAGTCGACTTCTAAGCTCAATAAGAAGAGACAAATATGGACAAATGACAAGCATGATAAGCTCTGAAAATGTGCAAGGAATGATGCCAAATCAACCAAGCCATGCAAGTAAGGTATGCAATAAAGCCCAAAACTTGAGACTAACAAAGGGGGGGGAACAATAGCCAAACCCACCAAGCCCCAAAGAGCCAAGATGACTTAAAACAGTCTTAGGGCAAACCAGAATAGGGCTGGGGCATGCATGGAACAAGGCCAAAACATGCTAAGAAATAGGCGCAAAATGGAGGGCATTCAAGGCCACAAAGAAGGCATT
The DNA here is from genome assembly GCA_036172215.1 of Camellia granthamiana. Lineage (NCBI taxonomy): Eukaryota > Viridiplantae > Streptophyta > Magnoliopsida > Ericales > Theaceae > Camellia > Camellia granthamiana. The sequence continues at coordinate 105,639,297 of CM069906.1, forward strand.
CCACCACAACTACCTCAACCAAACATGGCATAGGTTATGCAATGAAAAATAGAGCTATAATATTTCAAGATAAGCCCCAATACCCACTTAGATGGCACCTAAATGACTTAAATCTAGAGGTATGCACAATGGCCCAAACATGGAGCATAAGACAACAACTCTTCAAAGCATTGAAAGGATGGCAAATGCAAGCATACAAGCATAGAACATGGACTGAAATAGCATGACGAATGATTCCAAACCACTGAAATAACCCAAGTAAAGCATGCTCATGACTCACACACCCAAAGCTAACAAGCTAAAAATGCATGGTGGCTATACAAAACATGGCAAACATGACCAAATCACAACCAAACAGAGCTTAAACATGTCACAACATGGATAAAAGCTTCATGAAGTCAAGCTAAAGCATGCAAGCATGATGGTCTAAATGCATGATACATGTTTAGGCAAATGAGAGGACTACAAAGCAAGTGCATGATGCATGCAATAAGCCAATGAACCAACATGAAACAGAGGTATAACATGATAAACTAACACCAAATACCCACTGAAATGAAGCTAAAACACATTAAACCAACATGCTACCTTTACAAGCCAACAATGCAAGCAAATGAGGCATAATGGGAGAGAGGTGTCCCACCCCTATACAAGACCTCAAAACCACTTCTCCACCACTGAAAATCCTTTGGATTTCAGTGGTGAGAAGGTCGAAATAAAAGGGTTCCAAAGCTGAAGAAGAAGGTCACAAAAAGAGGCCAAACAACGCCTAAGAGGGGGGTAGACAACCCCCAACCCAAAAGTAACCTTAAACAAACACCTTAAGCATGAAAATATAGAACTTTTATCAGTTATACACTAAGCTTAAAACAGCATGCAAGATAGGCTAAAAGCTTAAGGCAAAATGGGAAATAAAAGGGGTAGTTCTCACCCTTGAAAAACACTTCAAGAACATCAACTCCAGCACCTCCTTCTGATCAAAACCAACTCAAAAACTCTGAAATCAACCCCTCAACACCTCAATAATCAAAGTATGGTGTAATACTAGGTGCTTTAGTGCAAAAATATGAACCAAAACACCCTTTAGAACACTAATACACACACAAATATAGAGAGAAGGGGAGATATAGAGAGAGAGTGATATATATTTTATATCACAGGTTGTTCAACCTCTGGAAAGGGAGGGGAGGTCCTCCTCTTATAGGAATTCCAATTCTAAGCTTCCAGGGGAAGCTAAGTGTAAGAATGAAATCCCTCCATACACGTGTATGAAGGGCAGAATTTGTGCTCACCAGCTGGCACAGCTGGCATACACAATGCCTAAAAAAGGCAAAGAAAAGGGCTCGGCCAGACAAAGGGGCCGGTCAACCAACACACATGGCCGGCCGACCAAACACAGTGCCGATCGGCCAATACAATTGGCCGGTAGCAAGAAATCATGGCCGGTGACCTCAGACCATGGCCAGTGGGTTGAGGAAATGGCAAAAAAGCCACCCTCTTCCCTCAAAACAGAAACACAAATGCTTGGTCCATAACCAAGCACAAAACAGTCAAGTTGAGAGGTCTTGAGGCAAGGCGCGCGGCCGGGACCTCCAAGAACTCAAAATGAACACGAACGTGGATAATCACCAAGTGTTCAAACGATGACGTCCAAGTCTTGAGAACGGTCAAAAATGGGGTGTCTACACTTTGGACGTAGTGTGTTGTTGTTATCACATAGAACTAGCCCCGCTGGAAGAGTAATTGGGTCTTGAGAGTTGTTCTTATCAGGTTGAACTAGCCCCATAGTTCTTTAGGTCTATCCAGCCAACCCACCTACTATTTGGGCCTTATTGAGATCCACTTCAATTTGAATACCCAGTCTATTGCCTTCAGACCCACTTAAACTTGTAATAAACCCAGGGGTGTAGACTTCACCATCTGCCTTACGCTTGACACCATCATCACACTACTTGAAGCTCGTCCTTACCTCTGCCAATTGATTTACGCGTGCGCCACCTTCCTCAGACCTTTCCTTCATCATTTCAATTTCAGCTACCATTGAGACGTCTCTCAGTCTTTCATCCCCGTCTAGTGCATCTGCAATAGCAAGTAATGCAATGTTACCCACTCCAGCCACATCACCCCATAGGTTTGACTTCTTGCTCGGCTGGACCTCCACATCAGCATCTTCCTCCTCATGTCTGCTGCTTTTGTTCATAATCTGAGCTTCTGCAATTGCCTCTGAAAATGTCTTCACTCCATTCTTCCATTCAGTGGATTGGTATACACATTGATCTTGTAAAGTTTTAGAGACTATAATTTGTTCCTCACACACCCTCATAGGGTATAGTGTACCTGTGCACTCCAAATTTATGGTGTGATTGATAGTATCCATACTAGTCGTGGCTATCTTCACCTTACCACATTGAAAGGAATTGAGCCGAAGAGTATCATCATCGATATCAATCATTGCACCCCAGATCTTGCCAATGCTGCTAAATGTAGTGAAACTCTATAAGTTCAATAGGACACCATAACAACTAAGCCACACATATCGTTCTTGTTCAATCACCAGCCCTTGTCGCCATTCATAAGCTAATTCACACCATTCATTAAGCCACTCCTGCATTTTTTGAAATTTGTCTTTCATATCTTCAACTGAGTTGAATGTTAGAACCATATCTCTTCCACCACCCATTCTCACATTTACATCCCCAAAGCCTCTCCTTACTATTTCCTCCTTAAAGTCAACCATTGAGGAGGATGGTTTTAATCTTGCTACTACACTTTCGGACAACCAACCATTGCCTTCCTCAAAAGCCTGAATAGTTCGGATTATAACTGTTTGGATACCTCTACCTCTCACAACCTTAGCAAAGGACCTGGTCCTTTGATATCCAGCATTAACCATGTGATTATCATTTGCAGCCTTTCTTGCCTGTGGTACATGTATCGACCTGGGCTTCGGACCAAACTCCTTTCCAAACTCTGCCATTTTGACCTTCAGTGCTCTGTCATCACACTAAAGCCCATGTGCTTTCTGTACTACCATGTCCGTTACTACAGAACAGTTGTATCCTACAAAGCCAATGTAGAAATAATGTGCTTGTTTAATTTTGGATCCAAACAATCACTTATGCTTATTTAATTCTAGTTATGTTTTGGGTTGGGTTTTGTTAATTAGAGTTAATGTATGTGAAGGATATTGGTGCAGATGTTTTATTGGTACTTGGGTTAATATAATTTCATATATAAAACTTGTAAGGGAAGCTAAAAAGTTAATAGAAAAATCTGAAAAAGGGGCTGTTCAGTTTAGACCCCTCTTCTCCCCTGTTTTGACTCCTCTTCTCCTCTATTTTCTGCATAAAAAATCAAATCAGATTTTGTGTGTTTTAGATTGATTCCTTTGTAGTTTAAACACACATTTGCTTCCAAAACACCCAACAGAAAGTGGTATCAGAGCCTAGTTCGAAATGGAAGCTTGGATTCGAAAAAGAGGGCTGAAAATAGAAGGTGTGTGAAAAAGAAAAGTGGGTTTTGCAGAAAAAAGAAAAGTGGGTTTTGCAGAAATTTTCCATGGCTAACTCAAGCAATCAAAGTATAGGTATTCAGCAACCATCTATGCCCATTTTTGCTGGAGAACATTATGATTATTGGTTTGTGATGATAAAAGCCTTATTTCAATCCAAAGGTTTATGGAACTTGATACAAAATGGGTATAATGAACCCAATTCAACAACTACATTAACTTCAGTACAAGAGCAGCAGCTAGAGGAAACCAGGAAAAAGGATGCTAAAGCACTTTTCTTCATCCAACAAGCACTCTCTAATGAGTTGTTTCCAAGAATCATTGAAGCCAAGAAATCAAAGAAAGCATGGGACATTTTACAACAAGAATTTCAAAGAGACAAAAAGATAAGAATCATCAAACTCCAAACTCTTAGAAGGGAGTTAGAATATTTGAAGATGAAAAAATCTGAAAATTTAACTGATTATTTCTCTAAACTAATGGAGATTGTTAATCAAATGAAATCATATGGTAAAAGAGTTGAACAAAAGAGAATTGTTGAGAAAATTCTGGTTAGTTTACAAGAAAAATATAACACAATGGTGGGAATAATTGAAGAGACAAAGGATATCTCTGAAATGAGTGTCCAAGAATTGATGGGTTCTTTGAAAGCTCATGAACAAAGGTTGTTAAAACAATCAGAGAAGCCTTTGGAGAGTGCATTCCAATCAAAAGTTAATTTGAATTCTAAAAGTCATGGAGAATCATCAAGTAATGAACAAACAAGAAGGGAATCATCAAAAGGTGGTAGACAAGGAAGAAGAAGAGATAGAGGAAGAAATTCATCAAGGGAAAGAGGTAGAAACAACATTCATAGAAGTTCAAGTGTGGAAGAAAATACAAGAAAGTGTAGAATTTGTGAAAGGGGAAATCATCTAGAGAAGGATTGCTGGTTCCGAGGGAAACCACAATGTTATAAATGCAAGAATTTTGGCCACCTCCAAAAGGATTGCAAAGTCAAGAGCAATCAACAAGCTAATTTTTCAGAGGAGAAAGATGGAGAAGGAAACTTAGGCCAAGTTTGGGAAGACTAAATAAGTGCACTTTTTGACTTTTTATGAAATATGGGTTGGATTTGGGTTGGGTTTGAAGTGATGTGTTAGAGAGGTGATGTGACTTAAATAAGATGATGTGACTTAAATAGGATAGTGACTTTTTGACTTTTTAGATTTTTTTGAGGATGCCAAACTTGGCCTTATTTTATGCTTGTCAAGCAGCTTCAGAACACAAAAACGATGTTTGATACCTTGATAGTGGGTGTAGCAATCATATGACAAGTGAGAAGTCTATTTTCTTGGACATGGATACTTCAATTTTCTCTCAAGTTAAAATGGGAAATGGAGTGTTAGTAAATACAAAGGGAAAAAGAACTATAAGAGTTGAAACAAAGAAGGGGACTAAGTTTATTCATGATGTGTTGCTTGTTCCAGACTTGGAGCAAAATTTGCTAAGTGTTGGACAACTTGTGGAACATGGATATGCAATCCATTTTGAAGCTAACAGCTACACCATTCGTGACAGAAATGCAAAGCAAGTAGTGGCAAAAATTCAAATGGAAAAGAATCGAAGCTTCCCACTTACAGTCCACTATGCTAGAAATGTTGCTTGGAAAGCTCATACGAATGATGAGTCATGGTTGTGGCATAGAAGACTTGGGCATTTGAATTTTCATAGTCTCAAAGTGCTTCACCAAAAGAATATGGTCCAAAGACTTCCAAGTATTGAGGAAATACATGATGTTTGTGAGGGGTGTGCACTTGGGAAGCATCATCGGCAACCTTTTCCTAAAGGAGTTGCATGGAGAGCCAAAGAAATGTTAGAGTTAGTTCAAACAGATATTTGTGAGCCTATGAGAACTCCCTCCCATGCCCAAAACAAGTACTTTATTCTCTTTATTGATGACTATACAAGGATGACATGGGTGTATTTCATGAGGGAAAGATCCGAAGTATTCACTATTTTCAAGAGATTCAAGAGCATGGTGGAAAAGCAAAGTGGGCACTACATAAAGACTTTGAGAAGTGATAATGGCAAAGAATACAACTCTGAGGAGTTTGACAAATTTTGTGAAAATGAAGGTGTAGAAAGGCAACTAACAGTGGGTTATACTCCACAACAAAATGGAGTATCCGAAAGAAAGAATCAAACGGTGATAGAAATGGCCAAATTTATGATGCATGAAAAGGGGCTACCAAAGAGTTTTTGGGCTGAAGCTGTTTACACAGTAGTGTACTTGATAAATAGGTGTCTTACCAAAGCCGTTTGGAACTAAACTCCCATAGAAGCTTGGAGTGGGAGAAAACCATCAGTAAAACATCTCAAAGTATTTGGATATGTTTGTTATGCTCAAATTCCAAAGGAAAAAAAAAAAAGCAAATTAGATGAAACAAGTGAGATATGTATCTTTGTGGGATATAACAGCAAATCCAAGGGTTATCGATTGTATAGCTTGAAGAAAAATCAGATAGTAATCAGTCGGGATGTGCTATTTGATGAGAATGCTTCATGGAATTGGGAAGAAGGTAAAATTGAGAAGCAATCTGTCCTAATTGATGAGGAGCAAGAAAATTCAACACATGAAGATGAAAATAATGAAGATTCACACCAATCCTCACCAAAGACAAATTCATCATCATCTTCCAGCTCTTCTCCAAGTTCAAGCTGAAATTCTAATTCATCCTCACCTAGCTCAACTCCAAAAAAAAATTGAGGAGTTTGAGTGATGTGTATGCTAGATGCAATTTTTGTGTAGCGGAACCTAGAAGTTTTGAAGAAGCAATTAAAGAGGAAGCTTCGAAGAAATCAATGGAAGAAGAAATTGAAGTCATTGAGAAGAACAACACATGGGAATTGGTTAAAAGACCACAAGGCAAGGAAATCATTGGAGTGAAGTGGATTTATAAAGTAAAGTTAAATTCGAATGGTTCATTCCAAAGAAACAAGGCAAGGCTGGTCACAAAAGGTACACACAATAGCCTGGAATCGATTTTCAAGAAACATTTGTACCGGTTGCACGACTTGACACCATTCAAGCTCTCATTGCTTTAGCAACCCAAAAAGGTTGGTCATTGTATCAACTTGATGTTAAATCTACGTTTTTAAATGGAGAATTAAAAGAGGAAGTGTATGTTGAACAACCCCAAGGGATTTTAATGAAAGGAGATGAAGACAAGGTGTATAAATTGAAGAAAGCATTGTATGGGCTAAAGCAAGCTCCAAGAGCATGGTATAGCCAAATTGATTTCTATTTCATCAACATTTTATGTGGACGATTTGTTATTTTCCAGTAATGATGAGATAATGATTGAAGAATTTAGAAATGACATGATGAGAAGATATGAAATGAGTAACATGGGTTTGTTGAATCATTTTTTTGGAATTGAAATCTATCAAGTTGAAAATAGAGTATTTATTTCTCAAAAGAAATGTACTAAAAATATTTTAATGAAATTTGGCATGAATGGTTGTAAGCCCATGGCCACACCACTAGTTGTGAATGAAAAACTTACAAAGGAAGATTGAGAGAAAAAAGTCGATGGTTCGTTGCATAGAAACTTGGTTGGAAATTTATTGTATCTTACAGCTACAAGGCCGGATATAATGTATGATGCAAGTTTGCTTTCTAGATTTATGAATAATCCCAGCCAAAATCATCTTGGTGCTGCAAAACAAGTTTTGAGATATATTCGAGGCACAACCAGCTATGGTATCAAGTATTGCAAAGATTCAACTATGAAATTGTTTGGTTTTTGTGATAGTGATTGGGGTGGCTGCACTGATGATATGAAAAGCACCTCCGAGTATGCATTTTCCTTGGGTTCTGGAGTATTTTCTTGGGCATCAAAGAAGCAACAAAGTGTGGCGCAATTATCTGCAGAAGCTGCATATGTTTCAGCAGGCTTGGTAACTTCCCAAGCAATTTGGTTGAGGAGAATACTTGAAGATGTTTGTGAAAAGCAAGAAGACGGTACATAAATTTTTTGTGACAACAAATCAGCCATTGCCATGGCTAAGAATCCTGTTTTTCACAATCGCACTCGTCATATTGCAATTAAAGATCATTTTATTCGGGAAACAATTGAAGAATGTGAAGTGCAGCTCAAATTTTGCAGGACAGATGAACAAATTGCAGATATATTCACTAAGGCCCTTCCCAAACAAAAGTTCCAGCATTTCAAAGAGTTACTTGGACTTATGGAGCAGCACATTAGAGGGGAGCAATGTTGAAATAATGTGCTTGTTTAATTTTGTATCCAAACAATCACTTATGCTTATTTCATTCTAGTTATGTTTTGGGTTGGGTTTTGTTAATTAGAGTTAATGTATATGGAGGAAATTGGTCCAGATGTTTTATTGGTACTTGGGTTGATATAATTTCATATATAAAACTTGTAAGGAAAGCTAAAAAGTTAATAGAAAAATCTGAAAAAGGGGTTGTTCAGTTTAAACCCCTCTGCTCCCCTGTTTTGACTCTTCTTCTCCTCTCTTTTCTGTTGAAAAAATCAGATCAGATTTTATGTTTTGGATTGATTCCTTTGTAATTTAAATACACATTTGCTTCCAAAACACCCAACAACCAAAACGAGATCGTGTCATCTTTCTTCTCTTGTTTGGAATAAAAGCATCCATGACTACACCGTAGTTGGAGAAGATAGTGTATAACCCTCTGGTCCCCATAGATTCTGGAGCATTGTCCACAAAAACAGAGTGTATGGTTGCGTCTGCCCTTCTGCTCCACACTCCCCTACCGCCATGTCGCGGACCACTGGTTGCTATCCTCCTCCTTCATTCCCATGACCATATTGGTTGCCTTCTCGGGTCATTGTTCCTTTTAGGAGATCACTTATCTTCTTTTCGTTATAAAATTAACACACATGTATACATGTATAATTATAAACAAACCCCATGCATAACACGGTAGAATCCTAGTGAAAAGGTAATCCAAAACCAAGTCATAATTTATGGGATCAAATCCATGTATCTAGAAAGAATATTCCCATACAAGTAATCTGTATCAAAACAGAAACCAAAAAAATCTCATTATTTTTTACCAACCTACCTCTATAAATCTAAACCTATTGTATTCAAATCAAAACTCAGATATATTTCTCTGCCGTGTTTTTCTTGTTAAGTTCTTTGATTTTCCTTTGCCATGGCTATAATATGGTTCTGGTTGATGACATGTGTGTTGCTACATATTGCTGTGTTGTGTAATGCAGGTGTCACAAGTGGTTTTGTCAGGAAAGCTGCATGGTCGGTTGATATTCCAAAATCACATTTTCCTCCGCCTTCTGGCACCAATGCACCCGAGCAAGTATATATATATATTGTTTCATTTACTCATGAAAAAACACTTTCAGTTTTTACCTACACTCCGTTTGTTTGGATGATAAACATTTTTTAATGGAAAATATTTTTTATGAATTTTTTTTCAGAAAATATATTTCTATGTTTGGTGGTGGTGGTGGTGGAATGAATGTGGAAGTGGAGGTAGAGGTGGTGGTGGTGACATAGTGGTGGGGCGACAGTGATGATAATAGTGGTGGTGACCGTGGTGATGATGGTGTGGTGGTGTAGGTAAGAATGGCGGTGGTGCTTTGGAGACATTGGTAAAATTTTAGTCTGAAAAACGTTTTTGGCCTTTTAAGAGTGGAAAATATTTTTTGTTCAAATAGGCTTATTTTTTATTGATCAAGGAAAATGTTTTCTGTTTCTATCGTACCAAATACCAAAAAATACAAAAAACATTTTCTAAAAAATATTTTCCTCTCAAATAAACGGAGCGATAGTATAAAAAACTTAATAAAAACAGATGTGTCAATTTTTTTTAGTTATTGTTTATTGAATACAATTTTAAGTCTACTTTAAAGATTCGCAATATGATTAGTTAAAAACGTTAATTTTAAATTCTATTGTTGTTGCAACATTTATATTAATTTTTCTATTAGTCCATAAAAAAGGAGCTTTGCATTATTTTTGTTCCCTAACATTTACAATGAAACTGGTGAAGAATAATGGGATTAAATCAGCTATTTTTTTTTTTTTTTTATCAGCAAAAGAAAAGATTTATTGATGAAAGAAGCAAATTACACGCAAAGATACATCAATAAATCAGGGAAAATGCACAAGCATCATAGCTAACCTTCACAATCCCAACTAGGTTGGCACCATAAAGGAAGCACAATCATATACAAGCACTTAACCCAAGATTGGCGAGAAGCCAATCGAAAACGAACAAAAAAAAACAGGAGGTTGGATTAAATCAGCTATATTAGTTGATTATATCTTTTTTGTGTCATGAGTTGTCTAATCCAATGGTATTGAGAGTTTACCAGAATAAGAACGGAACAATTTTTAGCACAAATCTTGAGACACTTGATTTAACTGTATGTATGTGTAGATACAAATTGTACACCATACACATCACTTTCGGGTAATTGTTTAGGCAAAAATTCATAGTAGATCAATTTTTTGAATATTTTTTTATTTTTTATTTTTTCCTTAAACTGGCAGGTTCACATTACTCAAGGTGATCATGAAGGCAGGGGTATGATCATTTCGTGGGTGACTCCAGTTGAGCGATACCCTAATGTGGTGACATATTGGGAAGCAGACACTGAACATGAGCACAACAAACACAAACACTACCATAAGCACAAGACTCATTCAACAATCACCACTTATAGATACTACGATTATTCTTCGGGTTACATTCACCATGTTACTATCAAACATTTGAAGGTATAGATATATATACAATAAATGTATTTACTTTTAATCTAGTGTTACTTTTGAGATTAGATTTTTGAGTTTTGTAAATTTTTTTGTACAGTTTGATACAAAATACTTCTACGAAGTTGCTTCCCATAATGTTACCCGTCGGTTCTCCTTCACAACGCCTCCCAAGCCAGGACCTGATGTTCCCTACACCTTCGGTGTCATAGGTTAGGACATGTATAATTAGTAATTTTTAGTTTATTTATTTAATCCATCATTCATTATGTTTTGTATATTGTTAACATTATTTTTGTCAAGGTGACTTGGGACAAACTGCCGATTCCAATCAAACTCTAGAGCATTATGTGTCGAACCCAATAAAAGGCCAAGCTGTGCTATTTGCTGGTGATCTTTCATATGCTGATGATCACCCTAACCATGACAATACCAAGTGGGATACATTTGGTCGTTTCATTGAGAAGAGCGTGGCATACCAACCCTGGATCTGGAGTGCAGGCAATCATGAAATCGACTTTGCTCCTAATTTGGTAAGACGCCATATAAATATGTTTTGCTCAATGTCACCAGTCTCATTTTTATGTCATAAATCATTTTATGGATTATATGATCTTCTCTTTTAGGGAGAAAGTGTTCCTTTCAAGCCATATTTGCACCGTTATCATGTACCCTACAAGGCATCCCAGAGTACTTCCCCACTTTGGTATTCAATTAAGCGTGCATCGACATATATCATTGTTCTTTCTTCTTACTCAGCCTATGGTATGAATCTACTTCATTTTTTATTTTTCTTTCATATTTTATGCTTTTATGTTTTGTTTTGTTAACAAATTTTTATGTCTGTGTAGGGAAATATACCCCGCAATACAAATGGCTTGAACAAGAGCTCCCAAAGATTAACAGGTCTGAAACTCCATGGATCATTGTTATTCTACATGCTCCATGGTACAATAGCAACCACTACCATTACATGGAAGGAGAAAGTATGAGAGTCCAGTTTGAGCCATGGTTTGTTCAACACAAAGTTGATATTGTGTTTGCTGGCCATGTTCATTCCTATGAGCGTTCAGTAAGCTTTATTTCTAATACAAAATGCATAATTTATTTTCATATTGTTTATGAAAACTAATTTCTTATCCTATGTTGTAGGAACGCATTTCAAATGTTAAGTACAACATTACAAATGGACTGAGTGGACCAGTTAGAGATAGTTCTGCTCCAGTATACATAACAATAGGTGATGGTGGAAACATTGAAGGCATAGCTGACAAGTAAGAGACTCTGTAATTCTTTCTTAGGACAACTGATTCTCATACTAAACCATTTTGTAAAATTTATACTAATAAAATTGACCTTTTATTTTGCAGTTTTATAGATCAACAACCGAGTTATTCTGCATATCGTGAAGCAAGCTTTGGGCATGCAATTCTTGAGATTAAAAACCGGACTCATGCTTATTATACTTGGCATCGTAATCAAGACAACGAACCCGTTATAGCAGACTCTGCGTGGTTTTTTAATAGGTTCTGGTATCCCGAGGATGAAAGTAGCATCAATAACAAGGAAGCTTAGTAGATTGCAGCCTCAATAACAAGAAGGCTTAGGAGATTTTTGTTTGTAGAGATTTTAGTTTGGATTTATTGTTATTATTATTACTTTTTTTGGTAGGTTGTTTTGTTTTTGCCGGTGCTTTGTAAATAGGTCCAATAATGTTTAGAATGTCCATTATGGCTAGACTTTTAATAAATAAATGAAAAGTACAGTATGTTTGATTTTATTTTTTTTAAAATTAATTTTTTTATTTTTAGTGAATTTTTCTAAAATTTTAAGTAATTTTTTAGTTTTTTTTAGATACACTTAACTTAGATGTACCTAAATAAAAATATTTGTGAAAAAAATTAATAAATACACAAAAATAAGAAAAAGGTACAGAATTTTTTTTATTTTTTTTGTATTTTTGGTATTTATTAAAATTTTCAAAGATTTTTTCACAAATATTATACTTTTTAAGTGTATTTATGTTAGGTGTATTTAAAAATTTTAAAAAAAATCAGTGAAAGCAAAAAAAATATGGAAAACGAAAAAGTAAAATTTTCTAAAAAGTAAATTCTAAAAATGAAAATCAAATAGAGTTGTTTTTGGAGATCCTTGAATTTTGTTTAGATGCTTTATAACAGCATATAGATGCCTTAAGAAAAATGTTTGAAACACGTAATTTATTATTCTTAAAAACCACCCCTAGTAATGAGTCTGATAAATGTTAAATTTTAATTTGTCAAATATTTTATTACGTGAGGTCTAACCTCAATGTCACATCATAGTGGTTTAAGAGTGGTAAATTAGGGGGATGTATCATTGTGGTAACAACAAAGCAATAAAGGCAAATTGCATTGATAGTCCCTGTATTTTAGTCTTTATATTATTTTGGTCCCTATAATTTTAATTGACTCGATTTTTACCTTGAATTTATTATTTTGCCTCAATTTAATTGAATTAATTACTTACAATTATTAATATTTTTTAATGAAAAAAATACACGTAAATGGCATATGTCATGCTTTTCAAAGCAAAATTATAAATTTGTTCAACTCATTAAATTAATTTCAACTAATTTAGTGATAATTTTCCATCAAAGACACTCACATCATTATTAATTTGATCAATATGACATAAAATCTAAAATTAAGAATCAAAATTGAGCTAATTAAAAATGTAAGAACAAAATAATACAAGAGACAAAATGTAAAGATGGGTAAATTATATATAAATCCTATTTGGAAGACTTATACAAGATATGATCTTATGAAAAAACTTATAACATAGGTCTTGTGATTTTCTTGTAGACACATCTACCCTCAATCTTAATTAATTAATAACTTGATTAATGATAATACCATATATGGGAAATACAATGTTACTATAGATTGTGATCATATCTATATGATTAGAAATTTAAAATTCAAAATAACCTAACTAATAGCAATACCATATAAGAGAAATCCAACGTTACCATAGATTGTGATAATATCTATAGGGTTAAAATTTGAAATTCAAAATAACTTAATTAATGACAATATTATATATAAAAAATCCAATGTTATCATAGATCGTGATTGTATCTATATGTTTAGAAATTTGAAATTTAAAATAACCTAATTAATAGTAATACCATATATGAGAAATTTAATATTACCATAGATTGTGATCAAATCTATATAGTTAGAAATTTAAAATTCAAAATAACTTAATTAATAGCAATACCATATATGAAAAATCCAATGTTACTATAGATTGTGATCATATATATATGGTTGGAAATTTGATATACAATACTTAAATGTAACATGCAGCATTCTGAATCCAATTTGACATTTCCAAACTCAACGTGACATTCTCATATGTTTCTGAAATTCAAAATAGCTTGATTAATGGCAATACCGTATATGAAAAATCCAATGTTACCATAGATTGTGATCATATCTATATGGTTGGAAATTTGAAAATCAAAACATAAATATAACATGTAACATCCCAAATCCAATGTGAAATTTCCAAACCCAACTTGACATTCTCATATGCTTCTTATCCTAAACCCAACGTAAATGTAACATATAACATCCGAAACTCACCATGATATTCCCATATGCTTCTCATTTCAAACCCAACATGACATTCCAATACTCTACCTCTGAATTATGAATAATATAACATCCTAAATGTAACATATAACATCCCAACCTAACTCATATATTGAACCACCATCACCTATAACTCAGCGTAACTTCAACATCGAGCAATGGGATTCAATCCACTTTCAATTACAACCTAAATCCTTAATAATTTTGCATAACGTACTGTGGCATGTATGTAAATACTGATTAGAACAAAGACATGATACATATTTAAACACATATATAACCGAACAAACATACAAATGCCATCTACTACATTGTATATGTGGATTAACGTTACACACTAAATGCAACATGTATCGTAACACAATCATCTAAGTTCAATGTACAATTGTCATCCTACGATGTGGTTCACATTTTACATCCAATTAACAACCAAAACCAAATACCCCCAACCTAACCCTTAAACCCATACACACTATCCCACACATCGAATATATCAAAAAGTATCAACTACCACAATGTCAAATACACGTATTCAATCAGAACATTGGCCAAAGTGTATCTATCAATGAGTATAATAGATTGCCAATGTCCTATTGAAGATGAACAATCCACACTTCAACAAATAGCAACACATTTCAAAAAAAAAAAAAAAAAATCTTCTCCTTAACGTTGAAATCTATCGAAAGAATCAACACATAACCCTCAAACTTCATCATATCATCGATCATTTCACATTTCTCTTTTTATATTCATCCACAAATTTCCTAACCAAACACATCGTAAAAGAATATTCATATGACTTTACATTAAATAAATTTTCCAAATAAAACTTATAAATTATTTTTCCTAAAGATTATCGGTGTAATTTACCCGAGCAATAAAATCAAATGGGACTAAACTTTATTGGCTGATTGTTGGGCAACCATTATCTTATTTCAAAAACGTTAAGAGCTCTAAGGGAGCTCTAACAGGTGAATTCCACCTCCTGATGTAATGCTTTGATTTTTTTTTCTCTTCACTACCAACTCATTAAAATTAGTTTTAAAACTCATTTTTAGAACTCTTTATCAGGGTTGATTTTAGTTCCGAAATGGAATCAACGGTGTTACTTGGAGTGCTTTCTGTGGTCCTACATAAATAAATAAAAATTGTAAAAAAACCAAAAAAAAAGAAAAAGAATTTGTTTCACTGTTCAAGATTTGCTAGCATTGTCACTCCAAAACCAAAAACTGAAAAATTGTCAACCCCTAAGCAGACCCAAAAAATAATCTGCTTCTTTGATTTCCTAACTCACGATTGACTTTTTTTTAAATTAATTTTTTATATTTTTTATATTTTTATTAATTTTTTTAATATTTTAAATAATTTTTTAAAATTTTTAAATACACTTAATATAAATATACTTAAACAGTATAATATTTGTAAAAAAAAATCTTTAAAAATTTTATTAAATACCAAAAATATAAAAATAATAAAAATTCAATATATTTTTCATATTTTTGTGTATTTATTACTTTTTAAAAATATATTTTTTACAAATATTTTACTTTTTATATACATCTAAGTATGATTCATCAAAAAAAGTAAAAAAATTATTTAAAATTTTAAAAATATTCACTAAAAATAAAAAAAAATACGAAAAATAAAAAATTTAATTTTTAAATAAACAAATTCAAAAAATTAAAACCAAACCCATTGAATCGCAGTGAAAAACCTGCATCAGTTCCGACACAGTGCTTCCAAAATTAAAAAATAAGTCATTGAAGCTCACTGCAATTGCTACATTTTGTGCTTTAACACAAGTTGCCATTCTCAATTTGATTTGGTCCGCCAGGCTTAGTCGAGGCCTTCGAACACCATTCGATTTCGAGATAACCACAAAGTCCACAAGGCTGCAAAGAACAGAGACTCCCACAGATTCTTTTGTACATTTTTAAACTTGAACCAGCATGCTGAAAAACTTACCAAATTTGAGGGACAAACCCACAAAAGTCCCCCCCATTGAATGATGACACACTAGATTTTCCAAACCTTGTCGCATAATAAAAGGAGATGATCTGAAAACTCCAGCGTATTCTTGCAAAACACACAGTGCATTATACTAATTTGTTTCATTTATTTTGTAAGTTTTTGTGTTAGATCATCAATAAAATAAAAAATTTAGAATAAGGATCTGTTTGTTTTGCTGTAAAATATTTTACTTCGTAAAAATATTTTTTATATAAAATGATTTTGCCCAAACACAAATTTTTAATTTTATTTTCGGGTATTTGATTAGCATTGACAATATTTTCTATAACAAAAATTTTAATAAAGAACAAATTGTAGAGGAAATTTTAAAAAGAAAAAGAAAAAAGGAAAATGATATTACATAATTTTTATGTAAAATTCAACATAAATGATGTGGCAATATCACTCTTACAATTATGTAAAATCTTAGTAATGAGAATTTTAACTTTCAATAATTGGATATGAATGTGACATATCATTATATATAATTCTTCTATATATATATATATATTTATGTTTGTACATCATTATTAAAGAATAAAATAATTCCAAAACTTAATTCCAATCAATTGCTCAACCATAATATATCTATATGTATAGGTATATATGTAGAGAGAGAATGAAAATAATAAAACATAATTAATATGTATTTTGAATAGTATAATCATGATGAGAAATAAATAAATAAATAATTTACCGAATTTATTTATTATTTATTTTTTTCGTCTAGTCAAGTAAAGCTTAAGATCTTAAAGGTTTTCAAAAAAATTTATAAAAAAATCACTAAAAAATCAATCCCAAATGATATTAGAAAATCACCCCCTTTTTTTTAACCAAAGTAAAAACCAAAGCTTCGTGGAGCATCATTTGCAGACCCTAGTCTCGGGATAACTGGTTAATAGTTAAATTTAACTCAACTCAAAAGAACGGACTCCCACTGGGGTAATAGTGGGTACCAGACACAATTCACAACAAAAATCTTGGGCTCCGTTTGGTAAGCCTCTCAAATTATAGTTCCACCCACTGATTTGAGTGTGGTGTTTGTTTTGAGCCTTCAAATCATAATTGTACACCCATTTCTCAAAACTCAATTCAAAACATAATTATTACTTTTCAAAACTCATAACTAAACACATAATTCAAAACTCTTTTCAAAACTCAATTCAAATCAATATTTTAATTTTTTAAATATTTTAAATATTTAAATATTTTAAAAATATTTTAATTTTGTTAAGATTTTAAATATTTTAATATTTAAATATGTTACGATTTTTTTAACTTTTTGAATATTTTTAAATATTACGATTTTAATTTTTTAAATTTTAAAATATTTTATAAAAATAAATTCAAACTCTATTTTATAAAAAATATTTTTAAATATTTTAATTTTTTTGTTATGTATTTGGTTATGATTTGAGTGTAGAATTATGAAAGTAGTATGAAGTTTCGAATTATGTGTTTGGTTATGAGTTTTTAAAATAATTTCTTAATTGAGTTTTGTTTTATGTGTTTTGTTACGATTTAAGTGTAGAGTTATTTTTAAATTTAAAATATTAAAATTTTAATTATTTAAATTTTTGAATATTTAAATTATTTAAATTTTTATGATTTAAATTTTTTGAATATTTAGTTTAATTTTTTACTTATTAAATTTTTTAGATTATTTAAATTATTTAAATATATATGATTTAAATTTTTTGAATATTATTTTGGAAAAAAATTATTTCCTTTGTAGTATTTTCAATTAAAAAATTGATTAATGTTATTTTCTATTAATAATAAATTTTTTTAATTGAATTTTAAAAAGAGTTTGGTTATGAGTGTTGATCAAAATTTTCAATAGTATGAAAGTAGTGTGTTTTATTATGAGTTATAACAATTTGAATTAAGTTTTGAAAACACTTTCTAAAACTCATAACCAAACAAATTTTCTTATTTCACATGTCAAATCAAACTTTTAAAACTCAATTCAACACTCTATTCAAAAATCATAACCAAACAAATTTTCTACACTCAAATCATAATTTCAAAACACACAAACTCAAAATACAACTCATATTCTCAAATCATAATTAAAAAATCTTACCAAACAGAGCCTTAGAGTTTTGAATTAAGAGTATAGCGTATTGTTCAAAAACTTGTGCACCAAGTGTCAAACCCGAACAACTTGCGTAGAAAAGGCCCGAAATACCACAAAACCACCACCCTGGTGGTTATATTAGAAAGGGCCTTGCTACACCCTCCTAATTTTTGGCCCCCTAATCCTCCTAAATTTCAAAAAAAAAAAAAAAAAAAAAAAAATTGCCCTAAACAACGTCGTTTTAGGCATTAAGGGGATTAGGGAGGGCATTTTTAGGAGGACAAATCATTTTCCTATTAGAAAACACTTGGCAACTATACTTTTTAGTGTAAAAGTCGAAAATTCGTTGAAATAAATCAAAAAATTATACCAAAAAGTCAAAGAGGTTTTTCTTTTTTTACTTTTTGCACTTTTTTTTTTTTTTTATAAGAATCAAAAAATTATCTCAAACAAATTAATTTTGTTTACCTCATAATTTAGCTAAAAAGTTAAAAAATTACTAAAATAACATATTCTCAAAGAGGCCTAAAAACAAAGAAAATCAAGGGGGAAAGGGGAATTTACTGTCCTGTGGATTTTTCACCAAAAAAAAAAAAAAAAAAAAAAAATCACATACATGGAAAAGTTTGTAATATTAATTATGAATATTTATAAAGTTTATCATAAATCTCTAATTAATAATATTACACTGAATTGTATTTTCTCAACAAAAAAAAAAAAAAAAGGGTCTGTTTTTAGGTTGATCCCACATTTGGTTATTTTGAGTATAGCTTATTTTTTAGTTTTTATTTATTATAAGAAGACGTGTAAAAAAATAGGTAATGCAATAGAAATAAATTAATAAACATCTTATTTGGATGTTTTCAAAAGAGGCTATTAACCTTATAAAAACACATACAGAATGACATACTCTCTTAAACCCAAAGACGTTCTCTCAAATCCTAAGGTAGAGTTTGGTTTAATTTTAAAATTATAATTTGAGTGTAAAATTGTATTTTGAGTTTGTGAGTTTTGAAATTATGATTTAAAAAGAGAAAATTTGTTTGATTATGTGTTTTGAAAAGAGTTTTAAATCAAATTTTAAATTGAGTTTTAAATTTTTGAAATGAGTTTTGAAATAAGAAAAATTATTTGGTTATAAGTTTTGAAAATAGTTTTCAAAACTTAATTAAAAAATTTATAACTCATAACCAAACACACAACTCAAAACTCTATTAAAAATTTTATTCGAAGCTCATAGCCAAACTCTTTTTAAAAAAAAAAAATTATTTTTAAAAATTACTGTGACAAATTAATTTTTATTTAAATTTTTTTGTTAATTTTAAATAAATGGCCAGATAATAATCTAAGAATTTTTTCTAAAACAATAATTTCTATATTTAAAAAATATCAAAAACAAATATATATATATATATATTTTTGAATTAAACAAGTGCCAATTGCAATAAAAAAATAAATAAATAAAATGTTCCCGACGTCCGGGTAAACCCAAAAATTCAAAAACTCTCTGATTACCAAACATGTTTTCAAATGTAGGGTTGGAATCAATTTTTTTAACTGTATCCAAACAGCAAGCTAGAATCATAGGGTGGAATCATACCTTAAATCAAACAGAGCTTAAAACCCTCTTTCTTTTCTCTCTAGATTTTTCTCCAAGGAGAGAGGGAGACGACGGTGGTTTGCCTACTTCTCCAATCTCCCTATCCTCTCTCTCTTTCCGACAAGTTTGATGTTTACTTCACCAATTCAGCCAGCATCGCCTTACCTTCTCCACTATCAAACCCAAATCTTTAAGATCTAATTTCAGATCTTCTCACAGTTTAAAAACCGACATTGGATAATGCGTTTGTTTCACGCTAAGCGACCATCTCAACCTTAATATTCTATCTTAACCAGGGAAGGTAAAGTCTTCAGACTCCAAGTTAAAGATTACAGAGCAGTGGAGTTTTGGGGGTGATGACTTGAATCTGGTTTTTTTTTTTTCTATTTAATAATCTAAGAATTTTTTCTAAAAAAATAATTTCTATATTTAAAAAATATTAAAAACAAATTTTTTTTTTTTTTGAATTAAACAGGTGCTTATTGCAACAACAAAAAAAATGTTCCCAATGTCTGGGTAGATCCAAAAATTTAAAACTCTCTGATTACCAAACATGTTTTCAAATGTAGGGTTCGAATTAATTTTTTTTAACTGTATCCAAACAGCAAACTAGAATCATAGGGTGGAATTATACCCTAAATTAAACAGAGCCTAAAACCTTCTTTCTTTTCTCTCTAGATTTTTTTCCAATGAGAGAGGGAAACGACGGTGGTTTGCCTACTTCTTCAATCTCCCTATCCTTTCTCTCTTTTCGACAAATTTGATGTTTATTTCACCAATTCAGCCATCACCGTCATACCTTTTCCACCATCAAACCCAAAACTTTAAGATCTAATTTCAGATCTTCTCATAGTTCGAAAGCCAACGCTGGATAATGCGTTTGTTTCACGCTAAGCAACCATCTCAACCTTAATTTTCTATCTTGACTAGCGAAAGTAGAGTCTTCAGATTCCAAGTTGAAGGTTACAGAGCAGTGGAGTTTTGGATGAGTTTGGTGATGACTTGAATCTAGTTTTTTTCTATTTAATTTTTTTAATTTTTAATTTGTTAATGTAATAATCATTTATGTGTGGAGATTTGTTTTCTTCTCTTGTGAGAGTCGTTTCTCCTCCTCTATGGAGACTACATCCCTCCTTTCATGGAAGATTTTTTTTATCTCTTTTTAAGATCTGTAATGCTATTGTACTAGATTGAACCGATTTTTTTGTCAATTTTGCAATGAATTTTTTTTTTCACAATCTTAAAAACAAAACAAAACAAAAGACGTGTCCTTTAACGTTGATCAAAAGGAATTCAACGAATTTTTCTATCCAACGGCTATAATTAAAAGAGATGGAACTATAAACATGAGGACGCTCGCTCTATAACATTTCTCAATTATTCATGCTTACAATTACACAGCTGTCCAACAAGAATCTCCGTCCAAGCAATATTTTCCAAATTAAAATATTCAAAATGTAACAACAGTCATCGTAAAATTTATTCATTAAGAAAAAATTATAATCCTATGCGTACTTGTAAAACAAAATTTAAATCAAGGATAAATTATAAATATATTTTCTTAAATTTGTTTAAAATATAATTTTATGATTAACGCTGGAGATCCCTAAAAATGGGTGACCCAATTGATGTAGATCACATGTTTGTTATTTTTTTTTTCTTTCCTCTCTCTCACAGGTTCGTGGAGTCGTGGGAGTTGTGTTTTGTGAGAGTCTGTATCAAAATTATAATTTTTTTTTGTAATTTTAAAAATTATATTTTGTCTTTTAAATTTTTTAATTTTATAATAAATATATTACTAGCTTTTAATAATATTAAAATTTTATTTTAATTAATAATTTAAATAATTTCATCATTGGATAAAATAATAATTAAATTTTTTTAATTAATTCTATTAAATAAAAAAATTTAATATATATATATTTTGAGATCCTGTCACCATCTTTGCCTATATATAGGGTTGTTTTAGAAAGTTAGTTAAAATTTAATTTTTTTTAAAATGTATAAAAAAATAAAAAGATATACGATTCAAAATAGATTAAAAAAAAGAAAAGAAAAATTGATTTTAACTTTTAGGGTCCTGTTATGGTGTGCAACCCTTAAGGTTGTACACCATATGTAACCAACACAAAGAGTGTAAGTGTAAGGTGTAAACATAAAACAGAGGGCAAACAAAAATGCGTAAATGTGTTGCATACCGTGTGCCTTGCACACTTAAGAAAAGTCGTAACTTTTAATTATCTTCCAAAAAAAAAAAAAAAGGGTAATAACAGAGAGAGAGAGAGAGAGAGAGAGAGAGAATTAAATAAAATAAATAAAGCGGAGCCGTTTCTTGTGTGACAAACTTACAAAAGCTGTTTCGATTTTGGTCGAGAGAGAGAGAGAGAGAAGAAAAAAGAAAAAAAGAAAAAAAAGAAGCAAAAATGGCAGTGGAGGGACAAGTGATTAGTTGCCACACTGTGGATTCATGGAACGAACAGCTCCAAAAGAACAATGATTCCAAGAAACTGGTACAGATTTTCTATTACCTTTTGTTTGCTCGAGTTCTAAAATATGTTTTTTGTGACATGATTTTTGTTTTGTAAATCAGTTTAGTCGTAATTTGGGTTTTGTTGTTTTTGTGTTTTTTGGAGTTTGATTTGATTTGGTTTGGTGTTTTCTGATCTGATTTTTTTTTTTTTTTTTAAGTTCTAAAATATTATTTTTGGATATGATTTGTGTTTTATAAAGCCAGTTTAGTTGTAATTTGGTACTCTAATGAGTGGGTTTTATTGTTTTTGTGTTTTGAATAATGGGTTTGATTTGGTATGGTGCTTTCTTATTTTATTTTATCATTTGAGATGTAATATTTGTTCATTGTTCGTAATTTGTTGATTAATTTTCTGGTTAGACATTTCAGATTAATTTGCATTTCTGTTCATTTTTATTATCTGATAACTTAATTCCAAAACCCTACTTCTTTTAAACTTTTTCCCCCAAACTTGTTCATCCATTTATGTTTTCAGCTTCAGTGAGTTCTGTAATAAGTTGATTGGAATTCTGTTTTCAAATTTCTACTTGAAGTCCTCATAAAACAATATGGGTTTGAGAAGTATATTGAAAATCACTTGCTTTTGTGAAATAAGAATTTAGATAACCCGGGTTAACTTGCCATTGGATGTTAATACATCATTCATAGTTATTTGTTTTATGAAATTGTGTTTTCTTTCCAGCTTCAATGTGTTCTATAATAAGTTAATGGAGATTCTGTTTTGAAAACACGATTTCGATGTAAATTCAATTTAAGTGGTGTTTCAAAAAAATCGACTTCAAGCCCTCATAAAATGATATGGATCTGGAAAATAAGTTGCAAATCACGTGGTTATAGGAAATAAGATTTTGAACAACCCAGGTTTTGTAAAAAAAGGTCCCCAACTCTGAGTTGTTGAGATTAAGAATAGTTGCAGTTAAACACAGCATATTCATAGTTATTTGTTTGGGTATTTCATTTGATATTGTAAGCTCCTCCTCATATGCGTCTTGTTTATGTCTGCATTTCTAGTATTATTCAACTTGATATATAATTTAATAAGATCTCTTTCGAAATTTTGCATACCACTTGTGTTTCTTCATTTCTTGTGATTTATCTTATTTGTTTATTTTTATTTTATATATTTTTTGTGTGGTTAATGGTAACGTGTGCCAAGAGAATGTAGCCTCCCAATGACGGCTGGAACCCAAACCTGAACGAAAGACAGATATCAGACAAAGACTTGACCGGCAGCATCTTTGTGTGTTGTGATTTTTCTGATACCTCTTAAATTTTACTTGTGTCATTTATGTGCGATAACTACTTGTATTCACCAATTTTTTACTGCAACTTGCACAAAAAATGTTTTGTGGTTTTGAATAAGTAGGTCCTGCCCTGCCCGGGCCATTTTAGATCAGATGCAGCTATGAAGTGGTCTTTGTTGAGATATAGTGGGTGTTTGGGAAGGGGGTTTTTTCGTAGGTTTTTTTAGTTGTAGGATATTATTGGAAAAAAAAATTGTTGTGTTTGTGAAGATAGTTGAATTTTTTTGTGATTGGATGTGATGTTTGTGAGAGAAAAAGTGAAATGATTATGGGGTTTGATGTGATATTTTTTTGGATTTGTTTTTTTTTTGGTTTTGTAACCAATTTGTCTTTTAGTGAAAAAAAACAAAACAAAAAAACAAAAAACAAAAAACCTAGTTTCCAAACAACGCCTAGTGTGAATGCTAATATAATTTATTAAGTCGTATAGGAATTTCTTATTAGTATTATGATAATGAAGAATTAGAAAAATAGCGGATATTGTAAGTTCTGGACTTGATTTCTAGATGATGGTACATGGCAGCCACAGAGTCCCACCTTAGCTAAATGGAAGATATGGTGTTTAATACTTGGTCAATGGAAATCCAAATTAGAGCCAATATTCATTTGAAGACAGAGAAATACAGGACGTATACAGATCGGATGATCTGTCACGTGTCAGATTATATAGAGTAGAAAAAACAAATGAATTGCTAGTATGAAATACCCAAGAAAATTTGACTGCATGCAGCTGGGTTGTAATCCATATAAGCTTTGGTATTATATGATTTTAGATTTACTTTAGATCCCTGTAATATCTAATTTGGCATCATTCATAATTAGTTTGTCCATGTCAAGAAAATTGTGTAGACCAGGAAGAAAAGTTATACCATGAAAATGATGGAATGTTGACTTTAGTCAGATACTGGTTCTAAGCAATCTAAACTATTTTCATCTTCTGACCATTTCAGCTTTTCTGTTGTGGAAGTTATTTATGAGTCTTAGTCTTTAAAGCCT
The DNA here is from genome assembly GCA_036172215.1 of Camellia granthamiana. NCBI lineage: Eukaryota > Viridiplantae > Streptophyta > Magnoliopsida > Ericales > Theaceae > Camellia > Camellia granthamiana. The sequence goes on from CM069906.1 coordinate 105,663,740, forward strand.
TGACAATATTTCTTTCTGGTTTTCCATCTGTTCTATAGAGATTCAACCATGGTTGCTAGAATTGTGTGATTCACAATTCACTTCATAATATTCGATATGAGTTTCAACTAAGATGATTTGAATCATGCTGTTGAATTTTAAATTGGGTGAATTTGACAATTCATTTCGATTCAATTTGCAATTCATTTGAATCTTAAGTTGAGTGAAGCTTACAATTCACTATGATTCAATTTGTGATTCACTATGATTCATTGCGTTTTATTATCATCATTATTTTTGCATGATGATGAAACGTTGTTTGACCTCTCTGTCAAGAAATAAAAAAAGGGATCAGTTAGTATATTGATATACGTGATATTATATTTATATACATAAATACAATTTAGTTATATTAATATTTATTTCATTTTAAATAGTGTGTATTTTTTGGGGAGACCTAAATTGACGTGAGCTAGTATAATAAATAGAGATATGAATCTCCTTAATTTGACTAACCAAATGGCTTTTAATAGAGTCGAATGGAAAAGAATGATTCATGTAACCGACCTTATTTAATGGGACTTAAGGCTTAGTTTTGTTTGGTTTATACATACATAAATGATGTATTATGTTAAATATATATATAGTGAATCTTATGATTGAGGATTCATTATTTTAGCAAAATGATTCACCATTCAATTTGTAATTTAACATCAATGGATCCAACTTGAACCAAATTGCTTATCCTAAGAGTAATAAATCCAGTCATTTTATTTACTTGTTGGTTAAAATAAACTTAATTGTCATTTTTTAAATTTCTTTTCAACTCATGGAAAGTAAATTATTTCTCACATAGGAGTCTCTGATCTTGCAGAATTTCCCTTGGCATATATTCATGCCTGTTATTGATGCAGGTGGTTGTTGATTTCACTGCTTCATGGTGTGGACCATGCCGTTTCATTGCACCATTCCTGGCAGAGTTAGCTAAGAAGCTACCCACTGTTACCTTCCTTAAGGTGGATGTGGACGAGCTTGAGGTAAAAATAAAATCAATGAGATTGGAACAGTTTGTTTTTTCTTTCGCTCTAAACTTACCTCAATGTTGTTAATGAACGTTTGTGGCTAATTTTCTTTGTTGCAGTCGGTTGCTAAAGATTGGGCTGTGGAAGCAATGCCAACTTTTATGTTCCTGAAAGAAGGGAAGCTTGTGGACAAGGTTGTGGGAGCGAAGAAAGACGAGCTGCAGCAGACTATTGCCAAGCACATGAATACGGCTTAAAAATCCTATTACTAATAATTTCTCATTTTGCCTTTTGAGGAAGCTCTGGACCTATTATATGCTATTGTTAATTACGCTTTGTTTTGCATTTAAATACAGACTGGTACTGGATGTTGCAAGTTCTTATTCTATAAAATGATTAATATCGTGTGATTTTATTGGTGTTTTATTCTTTATAGAAGTGTTACCCTCATGTTGAAAGGATAATGCTTTTGGATAAGTTGTAATGGCTTTCAAATTTATAGCCGTAGAGGGTTGATGTCATATGTTTTGGAACTCACAGGACATAGGATGCTTGCAGAAAGAATTATAGGCGTTGGGAAAGTGGTTGTTTTCTTGGTAGTCTATGGGTGATGCCTGAGCCAAGATGGATTGACTGGCTTATGTAGGACTGTAAATGAGACAAGTCGAGTTGAGCCAAGTAATAAGTTTAAACTTGTCTTGAAAACTTTACAAGTTTCATAATGTGTTCAAGTTTAGCTGGTTTACAATAATGAGTTAGTCTTGAACAATTTTTTAGCAAACAAAAAGATGAATCTAGAATGAGTAGTTTGATATTTTAACGTAGATAAGATTTTTGAGTCAAGAAATAGATTGTTTAAGCTTGACTTGAGAAGTCAACGTGTTTTAAAATGTATTCAAGTTTTGAATGGTTACATATGGCTGATTTCTGAATTGAATTTTAATGATTTGTATAGCTTGGTTCATTTGATAGTCTGACTCTAAACATTTTTCATTACTGCCTCAGCAGTTTGCATACTTGTTCCAAAGAAATTAATAGAACCACAACTCAGAAACATATTACTGCTTTTCAGTAACTCTACCCAAACTCAAAAATGCTGGTGCAAGATCTGTGATGAATATAAAATTTAGAAGAAACAAAAAAAGATTGACAAAATTTCACTGTGTTCATTTTTATCAAAACAGTTAAACTTCACTGTTTACAACACTGAAATTTTCAATAAATAGCTCAAAATTAAAAAAAAAAAATTGGGAAGGCCATATGTAAAAATTGAATACCTAATTTCAAATTCATGACAGCTGCACACAAGAAAAGAAAGGTCATACTAGGAACCACTCCTAACATGAACCAAATTGGGGTTTTCTTTCCCCCAAATTAACAAACAAACTAATAAATCACACTGTTCAACAACAGAAACCACATCTTCACCCGGTCGCCCATTTGTGGTTAAAAGGCTGGGGACCGGGCTCAAAATCCATCATGGGGGGCCCACAATCCCTGAATCTACAAACTCATCTAAAAATCACTACTTTACAGAGGCTAAATTTAGCCCCCCCTTAAATTAAAAGACTTAACTTACCTCTAGCACCATTCTCTCCAACCTATCTAGTAAAGCTTTCCATGTACCTTACCCTTTATTCACTTTTCTTTACCCTTTATTTACTTTTCTTACATTTTTTTTTTTTTTCTTTTGAGGGTATGTATTGTTAATTCACTAGATGCAATATTTAAGCATCCCTATCCACCTTTACCTAATCAACCCCTTGAATTGGCTTGAACGGTTGTAGAAGTTGTAGGCGAACAAACGGCTTCAACAGTTAATCGCTTCAACACATTAGGACATGGGTCTTGACCAAAGTTACTGTTTGATATGGCCACCGAGCATCTCTGCTGCCCAACACATTTCTGTGAAATATAACAAGAAACAAAAATAAATAAAATAAACTAACACATAAAGGTAATATGTATTTGTGAAGTTATTAAGGCACAAAAAAGCACAATGGGTACCTTCTCTAAGATGGAATATGAGGTAGAAGCATGGCAAGTTCCTTGCTGGAAACTCCCACAAGTGCCCAAGGGAGTTCCAAAGCTTGCAAATTTAATGGAAGAAATGGACTGGCCCGGACCACAATGCAAGTGAACTTTTGGTTTGTGAAACTCTTGAGTCTTTCCATAGCTTTCAATGTGCCAATTCTTGATCATAGGGTGATACTCAGGGATATCAGCACAAACAGTGGTCACTGATCTCTTCACCAGAGAAATTTTTGTGGGATCCCCTCCAAGTTCCTCAAAAAGTACCAACAGATTCTGCGTGGGCTTTAACCAAGACCGTGGCACATGGTACCTGAAAGCGTGATTTTGTTTGTTACTCTAATATTAAATGATTCTATGGTAGTGCATTAGAGAATTTTTATATGAGGATTTACCATCGTTGAGTTGGTTCGCCACAGCCAAGCTGACATTTTGGAGGTTTAAACACCCCCGAATAACTACATCCATTGCAATTACCATTAGCATATGCAGTCCAATATCTTCCAATACTCTGACCATTAATCCATACTTGACCTTTCCCCATACTCCTCATATCCAAAGCCAGTGGCTCATCTCCATCAGGAGCATTGAAATAAGCCTAGAGAAAGTGTCAAGATTAAGATTAAATTCATAATGCCAATTATTCATTTTCATCTTTCCTGCAATTTATTTTTTACTTTCATATTCTTTGTACCTTATGCCATGTTAATGGTTGCTGTTTTTGTGCGATCAAAGAACCTTGCATCCAGTCAACAGAGGAAATACCATTAGGAGAGACAAAATTCATGGCCTCTCCTTTTAGCCCAACCTGTTTGAAGAATCATCCATGAGGCAAAATTTCTTTGAATAACCACAATGCCATTGATAAATAGGGAGGTAAGAATTCACAACCTGGTAGGTCCATTTTGCCGAGGACAAGTCCCATTTTCCCTGGTCCAGACCGTGCAGTGCAACTGGACCTAAGACTCCTGTGCTCCATGACTCAAAATGTCCTCCAACATTCTTCAACAACAAATAACAATATTATGTTAAAAAAGAAAATAATCTAATGACTAATTTTTTTTTTTTCTTTGATGCATTGATTACTTGAATAATGTATTCATAGGCTACAAGTGCATTCCTCGAGTAACATTTAAATGTGGTTCATACCAGATACAAAATTGGTAATCACTGAAGTGCATCAAGTCCACAATCATATTTTAGTAATACACCGATAGTCCACAGACTTGCATAATTCAGTCAATACATTAGAGTAACCAAGGTTTTAAAAAGCGGCCGCAACCGTTACGTAACGCCGTTACGTAACGGTTTTGGCGGTTACCGCCACCCGTTATGGCCGCTTTTGCAGTATGATTGAGAGTCACAGGTGTGTCGGCCGTAGCGGCTGCCGTAGCGGTCGTAACGCTGCCGTAACAGTCATAACGGCCTGTTATGCACCGTTACGTAACGGTTTCAAACTGTTTCTTTTGAAAAAATACACAAAAAAAAGCTGAAAATGGGGGAAGAGGTATAGAGAGAAGAGGGAAGATAAAGAGAGAAAATAGAGGAGCAAGAGATAGAGAGAGAGAAGAGGGAAGATGAAGAACATGTTATTGATTTGTTGAAACTATAAGACTTATGCTATTCTATTCAGCTGCTATCACTAAACCATTTTATTTGTGTGTGCCTATCTATATATTGTTTGAAAATAATAATAATAATAAGTGTGATCATTATCTATTTGGCTTGGTTAAAATATGTATATATATATATTTAGGCTCTTATTTATTCTCTTACTTTTGTCATTATTTATCTTATATATAATAGCTAGTGATTAATTTTTTATAAAATATAAAGTCATTAATTATTAAAATAAAATGTAAAAAACTCAGTTTATAGTGATTTAAAAATATGAAATATATTGGATCATACTTAAAAATTTACAAAAATTGATCAATATTTATTTTTAACCCAATAAATATGATCATCGAAAAAAAATATGCGTATCAGTACGTTTTTTTCAAATTGTGCGAAAAATAAAAAAATCCACGGTTCCGGTTACCGCAACCGTTACACTACGTCCTTTACACCCCGCAACCGCAACTGTGTCACCGCTACCGTTACAGCGACCGCGACCGCTTTTCAGAACCTTATATTTTAGTAATACACCGATAGTCCACAGACTTGCATAATTCAGTCAATACATTAGAGTAACCTAAAAATAATCTTGTTATGGGTTAAACCCATCTTAAGGGTGGCCTTTGAACCTCAAGTTTACTTTCCTGGGGTGAGCCCAAAGGGCCCTGCCTATGATGAGTTTTCAATATCAAAAAAAAAAAAAGAGGAGGTCATTTAGCCTTCTCTCATTTCTCTTGATCAGTTTACCAAATATGACATCAAAGCTAATGTTCAAACCTATGTTCCCTAGAACATGGATCGTTCTGGTACACAGAACGGGAACGGGAACGTGGTATGCCACATGCTCTAAAATGTGATACGATAGGAGTAGACTTGTATATATTACACTTAAGAATTTAAAGTACTTTTATAATAATTTTCTTTTAACAATTAAGTATCCAATAAAAAAATTTCATCTTCTTTCATATAACAAATCATTTCTATGAAAATTATGACTCATTTTTAACTTTATATCTTGTCAAAATTTAACTCACCTTAGATTTTAATTCATATATATATATATATATCTCTTAAGTTAACATTTAAGGAAATATATTGGAAAAAAATTTGGAGATGACTTTGGATCACTAAATTTATCGTTTTGGAACGAAAGTGTACCATGTTTTGGAACGTGCGTACCAATACATAATTCACTAGGATATTAGCGTTTTGTGGTAACATAGGTTCAAACGATTTAGCTACGAGCCTTGTGTGCAAACAAAAGTGTTTTCATTTTGAATGGACAGCCACAGAGATCCATCATTTTTCACAATAAAGTACCAATGAACCAGTTTAGGAAAAAAAATATTTCTTCACTTGTTTCCGATGTTACCAGAGATAATTAGGATATGGAAGGAGGGAGTACTAACTGGCAATCCAACAGCTACACTGAGCAGTGCAATTCTGTTTGTTCCAGCACGCAAGTTCACCTTTCTTGTAAATAAGAATCTCCTTTTCTCTCTTGTCCCAAACGCAGAGCCTGTAAGACAAAGATCATTGCACCACAAATCAGCTAGAAGGGGTGGCACAACACTAGACGGTCTTACAAGAAGTAATTTGACATTGTACCTGAAAGTTGTCCATTTATGAACACATGCAAAGCATGACCTGTTGACTGCACCATGAGAGTAGGCCATTCACCACCGTGCAGGAAGGATTCAGATGAACCAATATCAACACTGTGAACAAATTGATATGGGGATTAAAATCGAAACATGAAACCATTACATTCAATGCTCAAAAGTCCAATACATGTACATTATACAAATTATCAACTTTGGATGTCAATCTCACCTAGTTATGTACCAAAGATAATCAGTAGTATCCCTTGTGACATTTATCTGCTCCATGAGACCGAATGAAGTGAATGCTGAGCTGTCATCCAAAGAAGATACATCTTCATTATAAGTCTCCCACGAGAACATCTTAGCATTGCTGGGCAGCATTTCCATGTGTGATGTTTGAACTCCAACCTGTTATGGAAATGTAAGGGATCAATTTCATCTCCGGTAGTTTAAATGTGTAGCATGATAAGAATTAGGATTAAAATGGACTTTCAATTCCATAAAAGTTTGAACATGTGGTAACAAAATCAACGAATTTGTAAAGATCAACATACTTTGGCTGTGTTGAAAACTACATTCCTACAATCAGGAAGGATGCTGATGGACCAGGGAGGCAAATTATAGTGCATGTTATTGAACATCACTCTTGCAGCAGAATTTGTGTCGTAGTTTGAGAGAAAAGCTGCACAATTTCCTGCTTCTGAAGAATATACATGAGCCTGGAAAGTGCAAGACATTTGGTGAAAAAGTGATAAATATGAAATGGCATAAGCAAAGGAGGGTCTCGAATACCTGTTGAAGGCCTCCTAGAGAAGTGACAATTGGATCTGCTGAAACTAAAGCTCGCTCACATAGCTTGATAGACCTATGAAGCTCCTTTAAATGACCATATTTTGGTTGCCGGATCAAACCTATCCAGTTAATGGAATGAAGCAGTTAGCTGTATCCAAAGCTTAGGCACATGATTTATCGATCAGTGACAAGCAAATTTATCAAGCATTATCACTTGACACTCTTTTTAAGCTTTTAAACCCCAAAAAAAAAAAAGGACAACAAAAGTGTTTTTTATTTTAAATTTTACCATATTCATCAAGTGGAGCATCATAGTCATAGCTGGTTGTTATGAAAGGGCCACCAGCAGAGCGTCCGAAATTGGTCCCTCCATGGTACTATTTCACATAATGAACACAAGAACTTAGTTTTACTTAAAATAACTTGAGATGGTAGAATTTTTTTTATTACCACAAAAGAGTGAATTCATGAACATTGAGTAAGAAAACCAACCATGTAGTAATTAACAAATGATCCTCCCTTTTGAATGAATTTGGCAACTGCAAAGGCCAAATCCTGAACTGGCCTCTGGCGAATTGTGCCTCCAAACTCCGTAAACCTTCACAATTTTGAGTTAAAAACAGAGTTAAAAGCGCTATTTTTTTCTTGCTGAAATTTTGAGACCAAACAAAAATGCAAATTTAATACCAGCCACTCCAAGCCTCTGTCCATATTGTAGGTTTGTAAGGTCTATTTGGAGAGAAAGCGTCACAGTAGAAGCCATTGCATGTGTTTATCTGTTAGCAATACTCACCAAAAGGATTTTTAAGATGATTTCATCACACAAATATATAATGATATACATAACAAGCATTATTTAGGATTTTATGTCTGCCAAACTAAGATTTTATATTAACTACTTCCCTTTTTTTCCTTTCTACTTTTTTTTTTTTTTTGAGTTCTTGCACCTTACTAAACAGGTGAATATGTCACATTTGCAGGCAAGGTTTGACCAGCCTTGTCAATTTAAGATGATTTGCTATTTTTACATATAAATACAAATTTTAAGACAGCTATGCTACATAACTAAGGTTGAGTTTGGATTATGGATTTGGGTAGGAATTTGAAAAGGAAAGGAAAAAGAGGAGAGAAATGTGAATGAAATACAAGCTAAATTTTTTCTCCATTTCCCTCACCTTGTCCTTTTCTTTTCCAAATTCCTAATCAAATCCATGATCCAAACACATCCTAAATTTAAAGTTCTCAAGTGCAGCAAGTAAAAATTGATGACAATGCAAAAGAAAGGGCATGCAGGCCCCATTTTTTTATACGTAAAACAATTTACTAGGGAAAATAAATTTATGCAAAACATTTTACAAGAAAAAATAAAATTTTCACTCATTTTCTGATATTTGGAAGGAGTCCTGAAATTTCAACTACTTAGCGCAAAACAGTACAGATACAAGACAATACAAATATGAACATGACCATCACATGGAATAATAGACACTCCATGTACACGTTGAATTGTAGGTGAAACTATTTCATGCATCACAACAAGGTATAATGTTGCAAACTATCACAACATCAATTACTCAGCCACGTGGAGAAGTTTAACGTAAAGGAATTTCGTTTGGTAAGTCGTTTTACGGCTATAACTGTAAAATAATTTACCCAAAAATTATGTTAGCGAGTTTTTGTGCTGCCAAACACTGAAAAATACAAAACATATTTTTGCTAAAAATATTTTACAACGGAGCAGCGCATGTAAAACTTGATGATAAAAAGAAGATTAGATACGATGCAGACCAAACTAGATCTGGCAGTTAAAGAATCAAAGGACTGCTCACCACAGGATCCGGGGCATCTTCTTCTTTGCACATGACCCACGGGACCCCAGTTCCCAAACTGACCGCCATATTTGCGGCCCATGTCATGTATTCATGGCCAGCAGCTCCAAGTGCCTTGCTTTGCGTCCCATACTCATTCTCAATCTGCACAACCAAACAAAACCAACTTGCCTCATCATTGTGGGCTAATTTATTTCAGTGTAATTTATTCATTAAGGCAGAGTAAATTATCATGAATTAGCACAATGCTCAAGATATAGCATCTGCAGAAACATTAAAACTCAAAATTGTCTAATTAGGCTCAAAATTAGACATGCCAAATACCCAAAGGGCCATAGCTTATAATACCTGAGAGAGAATGATGGGGCCACCCTGGGACTCAAATAGATTTTCACTCTTCATCAAATTCACAATCTTTTCAGTGAAACCGCGCATAGCCGTCTGCACCACCATATAATCAATTAATAATCTCATAAACAGATTAGTACTACAAAAACCAAGTTTTTATTTCTTTTTTTAACAATATATTTTTAAATGCCAAACAGTGTGTTTCTGGTGTTCAATTAATCATAATTTTTTAGCAATTTATCGTTTGGAACATTTTTTTGAGAGACAATTAATGGGTGGTGGGTAGGGAATTGAGACCTTGAATGGCTCATTGTCTGTCCTGAAACTTATGCCTGGAACATACTTCAGCCAAACAGGAAATCCACTGCACAAAGCACAAGAAGAAATACAAATTAAAACAAAACCCACACAGATCAAACCTGTAAGTGAAGAACCCTCAATTTGCCAAACAAGAGAGAGAGAGAGAGAGAGGGGGGGGGGGGGAAGCAGAAATGCTGGGTACCCAAAGTTCCATTCAGCACAAACATAAGGTCCAATGCGAAGATGAGCATAGAGCCCTGCTTTCTTGATTGTCTTTATGAACCTAACTAGGTCATATCTCCCTTCAAAATTGTACTGAAACCCACACACAAAAAACAGTAAAACAAGATAAAATTAAGAAAACCCCATAAAAACAGAGTAAAGAACAGAACAGAACAAAACAGAACACAGACTTAAATTATGAAGTAAAAAAACTAGAAGAAAGTAAAGTACATTGCCAGGAGAAGGCTCATGAACATTCCAGAAAACGTATGTCTCAATCACATCCAGACCCCCTGCTTTAGCCTTCTGTATGAGATCTTCCCACATCTAAACACAGAACCCAAAACAAAATCAGAAACAACCCATAAAGGAAAGATCATACCCACTGTGTTTGTGAGTTTTCTCGAGAAAATTCGAGTGAGAAAGTTAAAATTAACGAAATCAGAAAGGTTTGAAGTACTTCAGGGGTGCTTCTTGGGTAATGTATGGATCCAGAGATGAGGATTCTTCTTTGCCCATTGATCACAATTGCTTTTCTATCGTATGTGACGCTACTCTGGACAAGCTGAGGACCCAGAAACAATGCGAAGCAGAACACAAAAACCCATTTGAATTCCATGATTCTCTCTCTGAATTTCACTCCTTTCCTTGGTTTGTATAAAGATCGTTCAATTCTCTTCTCTTTCTGGGTAGAGAGAAAATTGAAGCTCAGAGAGAGAGAGGTTGTGATTGTGGTCTAGTGGGAGTGAAAGTGCAGAGCAAAGAGAACCATTCTCTCTGTAGGCTCTCTGAGACCAAGAACTTTACTAGCAATATATATATATATGATTATGATTAAGGGTGTGTGGTTATACAGAGCTTTCAATCACAGATGTCGAGGGAGAGGATCATAACTGCGTGACTGAGATGAGCTCAATACCCCCAAAAAAGAGAAGTTATGGTTGGTTCAGCACAACAACGTTGTGCTCTATATATGTACAAAAATGATTTGTGGCACTAATTTTTTGAGCACTAATGTCCCTAATTTTTAAATGGGGTAATTGTTTTTTTTTTTCTTTTTTTTTTTTTTGCCTTAACTGTTTTTTCTGTTTTCCATTTTGGGGAATTCGGGGCATTAGTGCCCCTTTTTTTCGAGCTCCATATCAGGTTTGATATATGTATTCTGATGAGTGAAAAAAATAAAACTTAAGCGGAGGTTGTCTTGGGAGGTCGGGGCAAGTTCTCAGGTTATAGTCTCTCGCTCGGAACGGCTAACAGGATATCTTGGTGATCTCTGCAAGGGGCGCTGCCTTAGACCTGCGAGAGAGTGGGAGGATTTTCCTGTAACAAAAAAAATAAAACTTATTAATTTGTATTAAATAATTAAAAAATATAATAATTTATGATTAATCAAAAATAAAGTCGTATTTAAACTAATCAATAATTTTTTTAAAAAGAGAGGTTAAAAGAGAGAAAAAAATGAGCTGACAAAAGAATCGAACAGCATCAAAATTTTAGGAGAGTGATTAATGAGATCAATGTTCGGTGAGTGTGTTGCACGCGGATATAATAGTACTATAATGGGGGTGTTTGGTAGGGCTTATTTGAGCCAGCTTATGGCTTCTGGCTTTAAAAAAGTTATTTTGGACTGTTTGGTTAAACTTATTTCAAACAGCTTCTGATTCTAACAGCTTATTTTAAGTCAAAAAAGCTGATTCTGAGAAGCTGCTCACCCCTTGCTTCTAATTATCAGCTTCTGCTGTGGACATATTAATTCACGGTTATACTCTTAGATTTTTTTATTTTTTATTTTTTTAAAAATAGAAAAAGTCCCAAATGGACTATAAAATATTATTATTATTTTTTATGAAAAATGTAGATAAATAGTGAATAATAAAAAATAAAAATTAATTGAAAAAGCTACTTCACAGCTTATTTAACAAACACTACTCAGCAACTTAAATCTATAATCCAACAGCTATACCAAACAGGTTAACAGCTTCTGATTAAAGTCATAATCTATAATCTGTTAAGCTATAAGCTATAATCTGTTTTAACAGCTACACCAAACAGCACCAATATACAGTGATTTCAGTGTCATTATCACCATGTAGATCTATCATGTGCATGTGCTCATCTAAACCAACAAAGCTTCACATTTGAACACTGTAATAGTGATTCTTTTAGAATCAAATGCAATACAGGTCTCTTTTAGGAAGTACCTTAATAGTCACTTTCTAGATTTTAATTCATTTTAAATTATATCATCTTTCATATTTTTTAAATATTTTTTAAAAATTAAAAAAATTAACTTTTAATCATTTTTTCAAAATATCCCATAGTAAAACTATTCAATATGTTTAGTTTTAATTTTTTGAATTTATTTATTTTTTAAATTGAGTTTTTTATTTTTTATTTTTAGTGAATATTCTTTAAATTTTAATCATTTTTTTTACTTTTTTAGATGCACCTTACTTAGATGTATCTAAATAATAAATATATATAAAAAAAATATTTTAAAAAATTAATAAATATACAAAAATATATTGAATTTTTGTATTTTTTTTTATATTTTTAGTGAATTTTTTAAAGATTTTTTTCATTAATATTATACTTTTTAAGTATATTTATGTTAGGTGTATCTAAAAATTAAAAAAATATTAAAATATTAAAAAAATCAGTGAAAACAAAAAAATACGAAAAACGAAAAAGTATAACTTTTTAAAAAGTGAATTCTGAAACCAAACAAAATGATTATGATTGTTAGATGATTTAATTTTTTTTATATATGATATTTATGAAAAAAATTTAAAACATAAATATCTGTGACAAATCATACAGACTTGTTAAGTTTTTTTCAAATTCATATTAAACTTGAAAGAAATCTATCAAGATTTATAAGCTTTGAAAAATTAGAACCTTTTGCAATAAGAGTATTTTAGTATGTTGTTGGTGAATTTTAATCGACCAATTAAGGTTGTGTTTGGTTGAAAATTTTGATGAGGAATTTGAAAAAAGAAATGAAAAAGGTATGTGAAATGTGAATAAAATATACTTAAATTTCATCTAATTTTATACACTTCTTTTCTTTCTCTTTCCAAATCTCTTATCAAATCTTCAAACCAAACACAGCGTAAGTCTATCTCTAAGATAAATTTGAGGGTTGCTTGTTAATTTTCTTGTAACAATTCTATATATCTATTTTGTAAGTTTATATATCAAAATTATTTATACAAATATATAATTATAATTATCAAATCAATGTAATATTTTTAATGAACAATTTACTCATAAAAAAATTATAAAATAAACCAATTAAATTATCAAAATAAAGCTTCTAACGAATTCACCGCTAGTCAAAATTTATTGCATTTAATATCTTCGCACTTAGTGCAATCTCAAACAACTGCAATAATGATTGTAATCTATACTATACTATATATTAATTAAAAGAAAATTTTTAACCTTAAATTTTATGGGAGTTCCAATCTTTCAATCTAAATTTTTTAATTTTTTGATTTAAAAAAAAATTAGCATTTATTAATTTCTCCCAACTCTCAAGTTTTACCCTCATAATAACACTTTAATGCATTAAGAACAAATATAAAAAAAATTCTTTGAAATCCAACACATATGAATTCCTTAAAAAGTCCCAACACATATGATTATTATCCCTCATAATAACACTTTAATGCATTAAGAACAAGTATAAAAAATCATATGTGTTGAGACTTTTCAAAGAATTCATATGTGTTGGACATTTCAAAGAATTTTTTTTATGCTTGTTCTCAATGCATTAAAATGTTATTATGAGAGTAAGGCTTGGGGGTTGGGAGAAGTTAATAAATGCTAAATGTTATATATTAAGCAAAATGAGGTTTTTAACCTTCAAGGCCTATGAGAGCTTCAATATCCCAATCTGAATTTTCTATATTTTTTATTTTTTATTTTTTATTTTAAAAAAAATCTCAGTATTTATTGATTTAGTCAAAATCCACTGATCAGCATTTATTAAATTTTTTCAATCCACATGTCTTTCCACATACCTGCATTTATTGAGTTGGTCAAAATCCCCTAATCAGCATTTAAAATCCCATTATACAAATAATTATAGATACAATCCATGTATAGTTACTGCAGTACCCTTTTCAACTTCTCCCCTACACTATGGTTAGTGATAAGATTATTAAATTATTTTTATAAAAAATCTTAAAAAATATAATTTATATATTAAAAAAAATCTAAAATAAATATAAATATTTATAATTATCCTGTGCATAGCACGAGTGATAGGCTAGTACTATATATTAAGTAAAAGGGGGTTTTTAACCCCAAGTCTTGTGGGAGTTACAATCTCTCAATCTAAATTTTCTAATTTTGTGATTTAAAAAAAAAAAATCTTAGCATTTATTAATTTCTCCCAACTCCAAGTCTTACCATCATAATAACACTTTAATGCATTAAGAACAAGTGTAAAAAAAAATTCTTTGAAATCCAATACATATGAATTCTTTGAAAAGTCCCAACACATATGATTATTATCCCTCATAATAACACTTTAATGCATTAAGAACAAGTATAAAAAAAATTCTTAAAAAGTCCAACACATATGATTATTATCAAAATATTAAACTTTAATATAATATAATTAAAAAAAATACATTTAATTCCTTGAAAAGTCCAACACATATAATTATTATCAAAATATTAAACTTTAATATAATATAAAAAAGGAAACAAAGAAGACATTTAAAAAAAAAATTAAAAATCACAATTTACATATATAGATAATTGTAAACACAATCCGTGCATAGCACGGGTGATATGCTAGTCTATACTATATATTAAGTAAAAGGGGGTTTTTAACCTCAAACCTTGTGAGAGCTCCAATCTCCCAATTTAAATTTCTTGATTTTTTGATTTAAAAAAAAAAAAAAACCTTAGCATTTATTAACTTCTCCCAACCCCCAAGTCTTACCCTCATAATAACACTTTAATGCATTAAGAACAAGTATAAAAAAAATTCTTTAAAATCCAACACATATGAATTCCTTGAAAAGTCCCAACACATATGATTATTATCCATCATAATAACACTTGAATGCATTAAAAAAAGTATAAAAAAAATTTCTTGAAAAGTCCAACACATATGATTATTATCAAAATATTAAACTTTAATATAATATAATAAAAAAAAGAAGACATTTAATTTCTTTAAAAGTCCAACACATATGATTATTATCAAAATATTAAACTTTAATATAATATAAAAAAAGAAAAAAATAAGACATTAAAAAATCGCAATTCACATATGTACATAGCTAGCCTATCACCCGTGCTATGCACGGAATAATTTTAGATATTTGTATTTATTTTAGATTTTTTTTTAATATATAAATTATGTTTTTTAAGACTTTTTATAAAAATAATTTAACAATCTTATCACTAACCATAGTGTATGAGAAAAGTTGAAAACGGTACTGCAGTAACTATACACGGATTGTATCTACAATTATTTGTATGAAGAGATTTTAAATGCTGATCAGGGATTTTTGACCAAATCAATAAATGCAGGTATGTGGAAAGACATGTGGATTGAAAAAAGTTAATAAATGCTGATCAGGGAATTTTGACCAAATTAATAAATACTGAGTTTTTTTTTTTAAATAAAAAATTTTAAAAATTTAAATTAGGATATTGAAACTCCCACAGGCCTTGGGGTTTAAAAACTCCCTTTTGCTTAATATATAGTACTAACATATCACCCGTGCTATGCACGGATTATGCTTACAATTATCTATATATGTTAATTGCGATTTTTAAATGTTTTTTTTTTTTTTTTTAAATGCCTTCTTTTTTTCCTTTTTTATATTATATTAAAGTTTAATATTTTGATAATAATCATATGTGTTAGACTTTTCAAGAAATTAAATGTCTTTTTTTTTATATTATATTATATTAAAGTTTAATATTTTGATCATAATCATATGTGTTGGACTTTTTAAGAATTTTTTTTTTATGCTTGTTCTTAATGCATTAAAGTGTTATTATGAGGGATAATAATCATATGTGTTGGGACTTTTCAAGGAATTCATATGTGTTGGATTTCAAAGAATTTTTTTTATATTTGTTCTTAATACATTAAAGTCACTACAAGAAATGTCACTTTTGGCTACCAAAATATTGGTCGCCAAAAGTCCAAAATTTGGTCGCCGAAACCATTTAGCGACAAAATTTTTTGTCGCTAAGCTCGTCGCCTTTACCCTGTCGGCGATAGTATTGGCGACTAAAATTTTTTTGGTTGCCGAAAGTGTACACATTTGGCTACTAATCTTAGTTTAGTCGGCAAAAGGTATGTTTCTGCCACTAAAGTATTAGTCGCCGAATGTGACTTTTGGCTACTAACATTCATTTGGTCGGCGAATGTGTTACTTTTTGCTACGAAAGAATTAGTCACCGAAAGTTAACATTTGGCTACGAATCCATACTTAGTCGGCAATAGTGACATTTCGGCTACTAATTTTTTAGTCACTAAAAGTTCTACATGAAAATTTTAACCAGCTATTCATTACTTTTTGCTACCAAATGTTTTAGTCGCCAAATGTTTTTGCTACTAAATTATTAGTAGCCAAAAAATTCCAACTATGTATTTGGCTACCAAAATATTTGGTGGCCAAATATTTTCTATTTTTTTTTTTTTTTTTTTTTCAAAAAAATTCTAAACAACCTACATCCATGTTTAATACAACCTGTACGTACATAACACAGGATTCAATATAGCCCATATAACCCAATATAACCTATCAACGCTAAATACATTATCAAGCATTCAATAACGTGCACACATTCTAGTTCCAACCATCCAAAACATTAAAAATAAACATCCAATTCTATATATAATACAAATTCCATACGAACCAAGTCTAATCCAACGTCAATAATTTCATTTCATACATAATACAGGACTAACCAAATTAATTTTCAAAAAGGACATATGTACCACAACATGTCCTAACTTAAACTTGTTTGTCAGAATCTGTCTTTTACATACATATTTTAAGAAGATTATATGAAGGCTTATAAATACTAGACTAGGCACAAGTGCAAAAAAATAGTGAATGTTTCGATTTCTCTCAGCATTATCAAACCAAAGAATCTTTCTGAATCATGGCAGTGCAGCCATCATTGTCCGTTTTGCAGCCTCACGCTTCATCTCTGCTGCTTTGCCACTGCAACGGAAGTACATGTAAACATCCTGCATAATATAAATAAAATGAAAAACTAATAAGATTAATACTGTAGACGTCCCCGAACGCATCCCGGGGCGAGGAGTGCGAGTCCCCCCCGTTCTGGTTCGATATTGGGTCACTATAGTTCGAAGGACTCAAATGTCACGGTTTTTAATCTTGAACCAAAGAGTCCAAATCCGGCAAATCGTTTTGAAAGCAGATTTTTTTGAAAGAAGTGCCAAACATGGACTGCTTTGCCAGATACAGAGTCGCCACCTAAATATTTTATAATAGGAAATTTAGGAAACCCTGACTCGGTGCTAAAGGCCACGTGTCCGTCATCACCAAAGTTGCCTCGGCTCGGGAACTTGGGTACGATTGGGGAAGGTCACTTCGTGAGCACCCCCGCTCGCCCGGTCAAAGACCGGCCTCTACTAATCATGATATCTAGTTTTGAAAACATTGTATGTTCTTATTCTGGTTATTAGCCTAGGTTACTATGTGATGCGCACAGCATACAAGTATAGACTGAGTCGCCTGAATTGGAACAAAACATTTCATGTTTGTTTGGAAGACGGTTTGCTACCCGCAGGTAGGCTTAAGATGCAGATTTTGCCACCTTCAGGTGGGCTTAGAAAACATGGTGTTGCCACTATCTAGTGGGCTTAAAACAAACATTTGATGAATTATTCCAATCCAAATAACACAACCTCCATCCACAGGCATTCAAGCAGTTATATCACATAAGCAAATAGCCTCATGGCAAGCATGCTATTCATGGCAACACTCACACGCATGCAAGGATGCTAAAGCATAAAAACTCACCGAGTACTCCAAGCCAAAACAGAAACTACATTAGAAATCATACATGATCCTAAGTATACTGAAATGCCTAATGCAACACATACAAAAATGCAAACTATAGCAGGCTCGGCTATTCTAAACATGGCATATGAGGTGCAACAGCTATCAAGTATTCAACTTGGAATTGAAATACAAATGCAGTTTGTATGATGCGCCGAGCCCGGTGCGTGCAAAACAGATGAATGATGCAAACATGCTGTCATACTGTATGCTAATTGAACTATGCCTTATATCTAACCATCATAAGCGGATAAATAAAAGGGAGAAAGACGTGGGGTTGGAAGACATACATCACACTCACCCACACTTATTACAATTATGCCCTCGCGCAGAGGGTCCAAAAGAATATACAGTCCCGAATAAAAGAATAATACAGTCCAAATATTACAGTCCAAATAATACAAATCCCTAATTAATTAACAAATTAACTAAGAAAAACTGTAAACTGGCATGCAAGCCAGGGACTGCCTTGACTCCCGATGAACGATGTATGTTTGGGCTGCCTTGCGCGGAAATCCACTGGAATGCCCCAACTAGCCTCTGTTTCGCAATGTTTCTCGAAAAGCGCGCCAAGCTTCGGAAGACCGCTGATTCTTGATATGCTGCAACAGAGAGCAGGAAAGGGGCATAGCAATGTATTTCACAGATATATGCATGCCTCGATCCTCGTGCCACCAATCACGCATGTCGATGCATAATGGCCGAGGAGCCGAATTGCATAACTCAATATAGGATGAATGCATATGAATGCTACAACAAAACCTAACTCCATCACGGATAATCCAGAGTGTCGGTGACGTGGGAATTGAGACCCGCTCCGTCACTCGGGATACGGAACGTGCCTCGTTTCCCGTGCCCGGGCTAACTCCTATCCCGAACACGATGCAATATGCATGATATGCATGAAATGCAACTAACATGCAAACCTAACATACACAATGTCATGGAATGGCATACACGCTATACGAGGTAATACACAACCGGGCATACACAATGCTATGGATGAAATGGCATACGCAATGCAATAATGGGCTTACACCAACATGAGAGAGCCTCAGCCACACTCACATAGGAGGCCATCAGATGAAAACAAGACACCTCGAAGTACGTGCCCGCGGGCACGCAAACCGAGAACGGACCCTCAGGCACCGAAATGCCACTCTAATGAGACATGGCAAAGACACAGAATATGACATGCAAACATGCTAAAATCAGTAACAAAATGAGAGGGAAAACAGCCCCGAAATAAGGCGAAATGAGACCCGATGCAAGGGATCTCTCCCGAAATGCAAAACTAGGCATGCGGAATGGCCTACAGCTATACTAAACATGCATAATTGGTACATGACATGAAAAAGAAGAAGCAAGGCAGTCCCAAAACTCACATTTTTACAGTACAAAACATGGCCAAACAACAATCACAAGTAGGGCTAAAATGGCATACAAAAATGGCTCCGCAAGGGAAGCAATGAAGTAAGTGATAGATGCAATGCCCAAACAGAAAAATATCCTTCTACAATACTAAAGAGGGACCAAAAATATGAACATTTACAGTTTATGACATGCCTCAAATCAGTATGCAAACATGCTAAAAATGCCATGCAAGAAATAGGCCAACAAGAGGCTATAACATGAGGTATACAAAGAAATCACCAAACAGCCAAAGACCCTTAATGAGACATGCCAATAAGGTCAAAATATGGCCATTTTCAGTTCTGATCATGGCCTAAAACAGAAGCTAGATAAGCCTAAAAAAAGCATGCAAAAATGGGGGCCAAAGAGGGGTATAATGGTAAGTACAACATGGAGGCCCCCAAAAGTGTTGATCCCTTCTACAATGTTGTAGAGGGGCTCAAAATAAGCCAACTCACAGTTTACATTATGCTCAAAAACAGATCACAAATAGGCTAGAAATACTATGCAAAATAATGGCATACAAGAGGGTATTGAAGCAAGTGTAAGATGGGGCTCTCAAACAGGGTTGAGCCCTTCAAAAAACATGTAGAATAGCTCAAAATAGGCCTAGTTTCAGTTAGGGTCGGAGCCCAAAACAGTAAGCAAGTAGGCTAGAAAAATGGTGCAAGATTGAGCTCAAAAGAGGGTGAAGTGAACTTACCCTTGAAGACCAAACTTTTGCTACCTCTTGGACCAAGGAATGTTGCTTCCTAGTTGCTGGAAAGCCCCCCCAAGCTGCTGGAAATGGTAATGGTGGTAGTGGTGCTTGGTGGTAGTGAAGAAATGGAGCCAAAACTTGAGAAAATGAGAGAGAAATGGAGAGATATGAGTGTAAGCAATTTTCCCACCCTTTTCCTTGAGTTGGGAGGCCAGCTACATAGACAAGAAAGGGGGGGAGAAAGGTGGAGGGAAATGTGGAGGGAAATGGCATCAAGTTTCCCTCCAAAACTTTTCCCCGGATTGAGATATTTTTGGGGGAAAACAGCACACAGCTGTAAAGTACTCACACTAAGGATGCTGGCCGGCTGGGTATTTTTGCTGCAGGTGGCCGGCCGGCCACCCCCTATGGCCGGCCGGCTAGGGGTCAAAAGGGTCAAGTTGAATTAGTGGCCGGCCACCAGATATTGGTGTCCTCCCATGTCTCCTCAACACCACCCTATGGTTCAAAATTGGCAACTCTAAAACAGGAGAGAGAATAGGCCACTTTTAGGAGGGGTTCAAAAGGTTCAAGTTGAGTTACTGGCCGGCCATGTGATATTAGGGTCCCTCCCATGTGTGTACAACACAAATATGTGGTTTGGGGTTGAAGAAAATGGCCCTAGGGTGGTCAACATTGGCTCGGAAGTAAGAAAAACGGGCGTCGGAGGGCGCCGGAGGAGCATAACTGGTTGCTGAGACAATTGATGGCCTCCCACCCTTCAGTGACCTTCCTGGTGATAAAACAGAGGTACCTGCCAAAAATGAACAAAAACCGATGCAAAACGAATGCTCGGGGGCCAAAACACGCAGTTCGGGGTCCCGAAAATAGGTCGTTAAGCACCGAAAGTGGCGTTCGACCACGTAATGGGTCTCTCAGGCCTCAGTGTCCCTCGAAAGGGAGTAAATGAGATGCATGCCAAAAACCGGAGGAAACGGAGATGGTTAGACGGTCCCGAACCGAGGCACACGGCTTGACGGCTCCGAAAACCGGGAACCGAGCTCCAAAATGGGCAAAATGGCCTACGGCCGCGAAATGTAGCCCACGGCCAATGAGAGATGGTCTACGGGACCTCTCCCTCCCTTCAGGGAAAGAAACAGAGAAAACCGAGTCTGGTTCGCAAACCGAGGCAAGGTACAAAAGAGGGTTTGGGAGTCCGGAGGCAGGGCTCGCGGCCGTGACTCTGAGACTTCTGAACGAGCACAATATGCAACACCACCGAGCGCTCAATCGGTGACGTCTGAGTCTCAAGGTCGGTCAAAAATGGAGTGTCTACAAATACCAAGTGTCCATGAAAATAAAATTAAAAAAATAGCCATTCAATTCTAGGTAAAACATGTTCGGAAGCTACAATTTTAATTAGTATAAACAAGTACCTGCTCCCTCCTCCTCAATTTAGTCTCCTTTGCTTGGAGTTTCTTTCTCCTTTGTCCTGAAAGCCTAGATTGCAGCAGAGGATAATGAAATTAACAAAGCCTATCTCTATGCATAAAAATAGTAAACAGGTTCAACATCCACTAACTTAGTCTGATAAAGTGAAGCTAGTTCCACTAAATTAGTCTGATAAAGTCAACTTACCCCAGTTTGAGGGGTTTAATGAATGAAGAGCATTACAACAACAACAACCCACAAAAATCATAAATAAAAATGGAGAAACAAGCGACATTTTCCCATAATATTCAAGCTGGTAATGATGAACATAGTAAAGGCCAGAAATATTCTATTCAGAAGGCAAACAATTTAGCATTTGCAGTTTGCTTCCTAAGGTAAGACAGAATCACATTAAAAGCATTGAACAAGCTTCAAGAAATTTTGTAATTGAAACCAAGTGTATTTGGATTTACGTCACATTGGGACTGATAATGATGTAAATGATAGCTAACTCCCATGCTTGTAGTTTTGTCTCCTTTTTGACTTCACTGGCAATATGGACACCAACCCAACCTCACCTCTTGTTTTGTATAGTTAAAAATGATAATATATATATATATATATTTATTTATTGATTTATTTATGACAAAGTGAACTCAAAGAAAATGAGCAGTAAGGAAATGAAGTCCTGTATAGGAGTAGTTTTGTCTAGGACATGCTTCTTTATTCTTCTAATAAGGAAATGAGCAGTACCTTCAAAGAAAAATATAGAACAAGGTTTTTCAAAAATAAAGAAGCTCGGCACAGATAAGTGAGTAGATAATGGAGCATGAAGCGTGAAGACGATTCACTAATATATTATCATCAACTGTGAAGACGATTCACTAATGCCATGTTCATCTGGCTTCAAAGACAATGGAGCATGAAGCGTCAGTTTTCACAATACCTTTCAACTTAACAAGCTCATATCAATGGCTATAGAAGAGAAGCAAAGAAATTCAGTTTTATATATATATATATATATTTTCACACATATATATGACACAGTTTTACATACCCAAATTACTCCTATACAGGACTTCAAATATAGTAGAACTAGCGTAGTTAGAAATTTCATTCAATGGGATCATTCAAAAAGTTGAGTAGAGAATTTTATGACATAATTTTAATTCTACACATACCTCAAGTAATGGGGAACACCATATTGGTGAAACAGTTGGAGGAGTTGCTATTGCCTTTTTCCAACATTTCTGATAAAAATTCACTAATGTTTCATTACATTCATGAATTTAAATGCATGCAATTCAACAGAATTAACAGTACCAAATGAAGCTAGCTTACCCAAACAAGAAAATTCACGAGTTTTAGAACATGCTCACCAATATCTATTACATCCACTACCACTTGTCACTAACATCTATCAGTCTCTTTTGCACATTACCTCAACTTTGACAAGACAATTTGCAACCAGAGTTAGTAAGAAACTAAAAAATTGACAGTACAGACCTCTAGCTCACTTGCTTTTCATTCTGCACTATTTGAGCTTCGGAAAATGGCATCAGAGGCTGAATGAAAGCTCAATGCATACCTTAATCTTTGAGTTGGCTCTATGTACTTCCTCCTTGAAACTTTGCGGAAAAAGACTGCACGTAGTGTTAAGAAGGATCAGATCAACTATCAAAGTAAAGTTTTACTTATCAAAAAGGGAATAAATAAAGAATCAAACAATCAAAAACACAAGGTACTAAAAAAGTTGAACCATATACCTGGGTGAGCAGAGCATTATCAGTGGGGAGCCTCAAATCATCCTTGGTGTTTCCATTTTCAGTCAAAAGACTCACCTAAACAAAATGCAAATTTCAGTTGCCATTGTGACATTTTGTCGAGCACCTTGCAGACACAAAAAGTATATAGCATGATTCATCTTTGCTATACACAGAGAAACTATACAGATGAGAGAAAAAACAATCCAAAATCAGCAAATAAAGATCAAACCATTTCAGAACTGAATTCAAAACTAATTCACTCATCAGATCAGAGAAGAACCAGATTTCAGAAAAATAGAGAAAGAAATGGAAGTTTTCTTACCTGTGATAATGGTGGCCCGGAGATCCTTGGTCGATCTAGAGATAATTTCAGAGAGATCAAAGAGGAAGGGCTGAGTCGATCAAAGTGGAATCGCATACGCAGTGACGGTGGTGCTCGTGTGCGATGGCAGTGATGCTCCCGTACCCGACGACGATGGAGACAAAGGCGAGAGAGAGAGCTGGAGGAGGGCAGAGGCGTGAGAGAGTGAGAAAGAGAGAGAGAAAAGAAAGAAGTAATAAAGTTTCCCTCCGAAGTTTCCCTCAGATATGAAGCACAATTTTAAAATTTTGTAATTATAATCGCCGACTAATATTTAGTCGGTAAAAGTAAAATAACAACTTCAAAAAAAATTAAAATAAAAGTAACAAATATATTAAAATTATATTTAAATAAAAATATAAGTAATAAAATTATAAATTAAAAAAAAGGCAAAAATTAAATTATCTTAAATATTTGTCCTAATATTTTTTGTACTGAAAAATATAATAATATATTTTAAAATTTTATATTCTTATATTTTATATTCTTATATTTTCTTATATTCTTATATTCTTATATATATATATATAATAAGAAAGAAAAGAAGGAAAGAAAATTTAAAAAAAAGAAGGAAAAAAATTTTAATAAAAAATTATGAGCCAGCTCAACCCGTGTTTTTTTTTTTTTTTTTGGGACTCCTGCATGACTAACTAGGCACTAATCAATTTTTTAGAATTTTAGAACATGCAATATGTATATTTTCTCATAGATAAAGACAGATGAAGAAATCATGTGTCAAGTAGATTTAATTAATTTATTATTCAGTTGTAACTAGCAGTCAAAATCATTTTCTCAAGCATATCTTAGCAGTCAAAATCATTAACGCATAACTAAAAAATATATACGCACAGCCCCAGCTTAGGCCTTCAGTTCAATTAGCATTAAATCGCCAATTACTTTTATAGATCCCTCAAATTTAAAAAAAAAAAATATCTAAATTAAGTGAATTAAGTGAGTACTTATTTTGTATTTTAAAAAAATCACAAATATTTTCTTTTTAAATATATCTAAATTAAGTGAATCTAAAAAATAAACAAATTTGCTTAAAATATTTAAAAAAGTTGAAAAAATTAATTATTAAAAAATTAAGAAAAATTTTAAAATCTAAAATAATATCAATAAGTCTTACAAATCAGATTTATTTACTTATAAGTCATGAGTGAATTTTTTTTACACACTTAGCCCTTGTTTTGATAATGATACTGAAAAATTGAAAAATTTATTTAAATGATAAATTATTACATTTTAAAAATATTTATTACATTTTAATAATATAAATTTTTCATTACAACCCTACAGAAATTACCATTACCTAAAGGAACACTTTACCATTATTAAACAATCGGCTACCAAAATATTTAGTAGCCAAAAGTAGGCCTTTGGCAACTAAAAAGTAATTTAGTCGGTGAATCCCCTGTTTTTGGCGACCAAAATTTTGGTCGCCAAAGGTATTTTATAATTTTTTTATTTTCATTCGGCTACCAAACTATTTAGTAGTCAAAAGTAGGTCTTTGGCGACTAAAAAGTAATTTAGTCGGTGAATCCCCTATTTTTGGCGACCAAAATTTTGGTCGCCAAAGGTATTTTATAATTTTTTTATTTTCATTCGGCTACCAAACTATTTAGTAGCCAAAAGTAGGCCTTTGGCGACTAAAAAGTAATTTAGTCGGTGAATCCCAGTTTTTGGCGACCAAAATTTTGGTCCCCAAAGGTATTTTATAATTTTTTTATTTTCATTCGGCTACCAAACTATTTAGTAGCCAAAAGTAGGTCTTTGGAGACTAAAAATTCTTTTAGTCGCCAATTGTGATATGTTTAGCTAGTAAAAAATTTTTTAGTCGCCAATTGTATTTTTTTAGCTACTAAATTTTTTTTAGTCTCCAATAATCAACATTCCCCTACTAAAAAAAATTAGTAGCTAAAAAGTTGACTTTTGCCGACTAAAATTAATTTTGGTAGCCAATTCCTACACTTTTGGCGACTAAATTTGTTTTGGTAGCCAAAAATGGTCGGCAAAAATGTGTTTTCTTATAGTGAGTGTTATTATGAGGGTAGAACTTGGAAGTTGGGAGAAGTTAATAAATGCTAAGATTTTTTTTTTTAAATCAAAAAATTAGAAAATTTAGATTGGGAGATTGGAACTCCCACAAGGCTTGGGGTTAAAAACCCCCTTTTGCTTAATATTTAGTCTAGATAGATTGTAAATATATTAAGGAAAATGGGGTTTCTAAACCCCAAACTTTGTGGGAACTCTAATCTCTCAATCTTAATTTTCTAAATTTTTGATTTAAAAAAAAAAAAACCTAAGCATTTGTTGATTTGGTCAAAATCTCCTGATCAGCATTTATTAACTTTTTCGAATCCACATGCCTACATTTATTGATTTGGTCAAAATTCCTGATTAGCATTTAAAATCCCCTCATACAAATAATTATAGATATAGTCCGTGCACAGTTACTGCAGTAGCTTTTTTAATTTCTCCTGTACACTATGGTTAGTAATAAGATTGTTAAATTATTTTTATAAAAAATCTTAAAAAACATAATTATATATTAAAAAAATTAAAACAAACTTTTAATAGGCCTAATTGTTATATTACAGTAATTACATTGCGCAATTGCTATTAGTCCAAACTTTTTGCTTTTAATAGGCCTCACACTAGCAACTCCACTGAAATGGTTTTTGTTGTTGTTGCCAAGCAATTTCATTCAAAAATATTCTCTGTTATCTTGCTAAAGACTATCTTTGGATTAAAAATTTAAAGAGTAATTTGTGAAGGGAAAATTGAATGAATATAATTTCTTTTTCTTTTTCTTTTTTTTCTTTCCCAACCATCTCTCAAGTTATTCATCCAAACACAGTCAAATAATTTATTAAAAATAAGATTTTGAAATTCAGTTTCAAGTTTAATAATAGCATTTATGTCAACTCAGCTCACTTTCAAAGATTTTGATGCCAAATGGTTAGTATGTCCCAAAATGATTTTTACATAGTAGAGAAATATTATCAAAGTTTGATATTTTTATATAGTAGAGAAATATTATCAAAGTTTGATATTTTTATACTACAGCATATCAAATTATAGTTTTAACATTGTCATTGGTAATGGATTAATTTTTCACTGGTTAGATGTTGGTAGTTTGGAAATGTTTGTGTGTTTCATATCGTTTTTGTTCTTACTTTCTATTTATTTCTTAAAAAAATAGAAGAAAAAAATTGAAATTGATATGAAAATTTATTTGACAAATTGTTTTTGACAATGTTTTTTTAAAATACACATGATTTTCAAACATTTTAATTTTTTGTTTAATTTATGAAAACTATTTTAACAGAAAAATGAAAATAATATAAAAATTATAAAGTATTTTTTGAACTTTTCATTACTTTTATTACTCAACGGAGATAAAAAACAAAAACAAAAATAAAAACAAAAATTTTGAAAACAATATCAAATAGTGCTTTAGTTTATATTTGAGTTTCAATATCTTATCTTGTCCATATATGAGACTACCAGAAAGTTGTATGTATTGCGAGTTTGCGATCCAACATGGGTCCAAAGGATCCTTCTTAGGATAGGTTCTCAATTATCAAAAAAGAACAAAAAATTATTTCAATAAATAAATAAACACACACAACAATCACTATGTCTCTATTCTAACAATCTCTTTCATAATGTTAATTATTGTATTTCTATTCTTAAGTGATGCTTCAGTCTTTTTCTTTTTTTCTTTTTTTTTTTGATTTTCCAAATAGAAACAAAAAAATCTTTTGTCTATAATATCGTTTTGTTTAAAACTTGATTTTCACCGATTAGAGAAATTGATCGTGTGATAGAGAGATTGTTAGATAGAGAAGATTTGAGATAAAAAGAAAAGGAAAAATGGGAAAATTATAACTATGTGGTGTTATGTTAGGAAAAAAAATTATAAAAAAATAACAAATATTATAAATATCAATAATTATAATTATAATTATAAAAATAACAAATATTATAAATATCAATAATTATCATTATAATTATAATCATATTTTTTTTTTTTTTTGTCAATATGTAATAATTTTTTAAAATATGCTTTGATAATTTCCCCTAGAAAAATTGGAAAGAAGCGATAGAAATGAGGTTCATATGGTAAGACGGGTGAGATGGTGACGAAGTCGGTGGAAGTGTTGACGGTGGAAGGTGGAAGAAGCTATATAGCTCGTCATCTCATTATTGGCACCAACTCCAAAAAAGAACAACGTGGTTTCATTTTAGGGTACTGTTATGGTGTGCAACTTACGCCTTACACTTACGCCTTTCTGTTTGCAGTCCTGCTTACACTTTCACCTTCCACTTACACTTTTTGTGTAAGTGACACATGGTGTGCAACACTTAAGATAAAATCCTTCATTTTAATACAGCTCACTCCCCTCACTGACAAGCAACAAACAAGACTGAAATTGTGACACCACACCAGTGCCAAGCCAAGCCTAGTACACCTCCACGACAAAATTTAAATAGTTTGGTAACATTTAAATTGTGTTTAATTTATAGATTTAAGTAGAGATTTAAAAAGTTAAAAAAAATAATATGAAATGTAAATGGAATATAATTATATTTTATTTTTATTTTTTAAAATTTCTCCATAAATTAATGAATCAAATATAACGTAATAGATTACGGTCGGTAAAAATACCAAATAAATACATAAAAATATGAATTATAATTGTGATATTTGTAATTTGATTTTTGATACAACAGTTTATTCTCATTGAATAATTATCTTGTCTTTCAAAAATTTTATGTTGAGAGTATATCCAACTAATAACAGCGAAGAGGTGGAGGCAAGAGGGGAGAGGAGGGTACAGGTGTAGTGTGGAAAATTAGATCACTTTGAATGGACGAATTCAAACAAAAATTCAACTTGTCAATCAATTTCGGAAGATTAAATGGTTATTTTATTATTTAATTTCGGTTTAATTTTCAAATGGACATTATCAATATAATTAAATTAACACTATATAAAAATTTAAAATATAAAATTAACATAATTAAAATTATAAAAATTAAATCAACGCAAAAAATAAACGGGTGTACTTTGCCAAAAATAAATAAATAAATAATAATTAATAATAATTGATAAGAAGCAGGAAGCCTCCTTGGTAGCTTTTTGTGTGGAGGAAAGTGCCTCTTCTTTCTAACACCCCAAGTATGGCCCGCAGTAGCGTTTCCATGTGAACCTGCCTCCCCCTCTATGCATCTATGCACATTTTATGCATGTTATGCCGCCACGAAGCTGCCTTATGTTCACCCAACTTTCTCTCCCTACATATATCCAATATAGCCAATTTTGTGCACTACTCTGAAGAGCAAGTATCCCCCAATCTATTAAAATTAATGAGTCAAATCAATTCGTCATAAAATGAATAGTTTTAATGGTTCAAACCAATAGATAGAAATATATATTATTCTCAATTAGTTTATGTTTAGACGGATGTCACATGGGAAGTCACTCTACCCAATCTGATCCGCCAACACTCCTAAAAAAATGATTTTAGGTTTTTATGCTGTGTTAAAAAAAAAACAAAATAAGATATTTTATTTATAATTATATTTTCTATTTATGAAATATGAAAATTGAGCCTTTATTTTTATTATAAAAAATAAAAAGTTTGGGACCAAAATAGTACAAAATTACTCAAAAATAGTTCAAATAATCTCATCATTATATAAAAGAATAGTTAAAAATTATATTTTTTTAATTAATTCTATAAAATAAAATATTTTATTTTATTTTTTTTTTTTTTGAGATCCTGTCATCATCTTTGCCTATATATAATAATGAAGAGAGAGAGAATTAAATAAGGGCGGGCTTCTCTCTAGTTCATGATTGGATTAGAAAGTATTATTAGATCCGTGGAGACTTATTTCGGGTCCCGTTTCAACAATCTGAACCGTTTAATGTGTAAAACTCATTGAGTATTATATGTCTCTAAAAAATCACATTAATTAGATATTGATAATTACTTGATCAAATTAGTTTTGTATTAAAAAAATAAACAGTAAAAAAATAAACGATTAACAGAAATCTAATCTAATGAGATTGCTATCAATATCTGATCAACGTGATTTTTTATAACTATATAATATTCAATAAATTTTACACATTAAATAATTTAAATTATCAAAACGAAACTTATGGTAAATCTCCATAAACGCAATAATACTCTCCGATGCGTGGATTGGAGGAAAGCCTAGCCGTTTTAGTTTTATGACTTTTATTTCTCGTGCTTTATTTTAGCATTTAGCGGCGAGAAGAACGGAAGATAAAAGGAAGAGTGGCAGATCAGCAAAGGGAACCCTATAGGGCTTTGGGTCCATTCCACCAACTCCCTATCTGACTAAACTTTTAGGTTGGTTAGTTTTTTGATTTTTTAATTTTTTAATTATTTTAGTTTAGAATTAAAAAAATTTATTTGAGATAAGTTTTTTAATTTTTTTTTAAATTTTATAAGAGAAAAAATAAAATGATTATGATTTGAATATGATATTTTTTAATCTCAATTAAAAAGTTTAATTTATCTTTTTATGACTATTTTAACCCTAATCCATCTCAATCCAACTTTCCAAACCAATGCTTAGTCTTTTTATTTAGGTTTTTTTTTTTTTTTTTTTCTTTCAACTAAACTTTATTCTTATCTAGTCAACCACTTAACAGCACAAATTTCGGGCATTGCAACATCTAATAAGGTCACTTATATACACAACCAATATGTTGTCACCCAATAATAAGAGACATAAGAAAGCCACCTCAAAAGAAGAAATTGATTGAAGATTGACCCAAGTGTGATAATGCCTTTCTGTTCTCACATAGTGACCATTCCTGGCCCCATTAGAACTGGGTTGAAGGTCAGTTTCCTAGTAAAAGGTGATTTTGTGACTGTTTTGTTGTGTCTCATTAAAAGAAAGGATTAGATATGAGATCATCTGTCTCATCTCTCTTGTTTTTTTTTGGTTGTAAATCATGTTTTTTATTTGGTTACATAATTATTGTTAAAAAAACTCATCCAACAATGGAAATGTGATTTGAATCGGAGATTTTGTAATGAGATTGGTGTCTTTAAATGCAAAAAACATTTTTCATAAAATATTTCTACGCAAAACAAACGGAGCTTAAATGTAAATTATTTTTAAACAACTTTTTTTAAAAAAAAATTCAAACAGTTTTAACCTTATATTTCTAAATTTAGATTGTTTCGTAAAGTCATGTTGGCACCACTATTTTATTTTATTTTTAATAGCAAATCAATTAGAAATCTAAAGATGGTTTTTTTTTTTTTGATAACCGAGTGTCCGGGCCAGCACCCCTTCGGAGTGAC
Source organism: Camellia granthamiana (assembly GCA_036172215.1). Lineage (NCBI taxonomy): Eukaryota > Viridiplantae > Streptophyta > Magnoliopsida > Ericales > Theaceae > Camellia > Camellia granthamiana. The sequence continues at coordinate 105,694,565 of CM069906.1, forward strand.
GCACCTCGACTAATCTCGGGGCCCTGAGCCGATCGACCGGGCAAAGACGCAGTGGCCCGCCAGTAGCCAGCTGGGGGTGGGATTCGAACCTGAGACCTAGAGAGGAGCATACTCCTAGGTCCCTGGTCCCTTGCCCTCAACCAACTGGGCTACCCTTACGGGTTAAATCTAAAGATGGTTTTGAAAACACAATTTTCTGAAACAGCTTAATTAAAACAAAAAAAAAAACTTAAAATTACTTGAATTTGATAATTTTAATTTAAAACCACTTGCATTTGATTGGATTTAGTAATAATAAAATAAAATAAAAAGTGATGAATGTTCTCTAGAATTGCCCCAAGGGCAGTGGTGCATAAAGTTGCCCGGTTATTATATTAATATCTACACAAAATGATTATTTGCTAAACACATAATAATCATCTATTTTTATTTATTTATTTATGGATCAGATGGTTACACTTTCAACAAATATAAATGGCCCATTTGGACCACCAAGTGCTCATTTTTTAATTTTTTTTTTTTAAATAAAATGGTGGGTGCTTTGTGTATCAAAAACTGGGATGTACACCAGCCCAGAGCTTTGAATCTTGTGGATGTATTTTTTTCCTTTTCCTTTTACTTTTCTTTCTTTTTTATAATTTATATTTTTATATTTATAACTTTTTGACTTGTATTGTTGCGTTAAATACATATCAATGTTTGGCGAGGGGTAGGACCTCACACGAGATTCTGTCCTCTCTGTCCGGAAGTGTATTTGTGTAATGGTGCTAAATATCACCCACTCCATAGATAGGGTTTCAAAATTGTTTTTTAGTAGTGTTTTGTTTACTCTTTTTTTTTCGGTAGTTTTTTTTTAATTAAAAAAAATCAATTTTAGATCCTACTAGTAGATCCTAAAAAATTAAAAAATAAATAAATATTAAAAGAAAAGTTCACTCAAAGAAAAGAAAAGAAAAAACTAAGAATTTGTTTTTTTTTTATATGTTTTTTTAGTGTGAATTTTATTATTGGATTTTTTATAAATATAATTCTTTTACTCTTTATATTTTTAGATTAGGACTTAAAATTTAAAATTAAAAAAAAAAAAGTAAAACAAATTTTTTAAAAATTCACGAAATGTTTGGTGTAATGAAAAATAAAAATCAACAAAAAAATATTTTTCATCATTAATAAAAAATAATAATTTTATTTGAGCAAAAAATATTTTTTACTTTGAGGTTATGTTTGGTTGAGGAATTTAGAGAGAGATTTGAAAAGGGAATGGGAAAATGTATGTGAAATATAAGTATATTTTATTTACATTTCATCTACTTTTTTTTTTTTCTTTTACAAATCTCTTCCTAAATCCCTCAACTAAACACAACATAAAAGAGTGTAAATTTTTTTTCTAAACTTACCAATACCACTACACTATCATTGGCGCTACCACCTCCATCTCCACTTCAACCCTACTACTACCGCCATCAACCCCATCGCTACTTATATAATCATTAATATATTAATTTCAAATACATAACTAAACATAAGAATATATTTTTTTAAATAAAAAATATCGTAAAAATTTTGTTTATATTAAAAAATATTTTCTATGGATGGAGTTCTTCTAGAATTTGCCTTGCAGGGAAGGGTACTACTTTTCATAATTGAATGTATACTATTGCTCATTTTACGCAACATCCCCCTTCTGTAAAGAAAGAATCTCTACCCCTTGTCGGACCTTTCTTATCATTTTGAGCACTTGTATATATTAATAGTTTTTTCATGGCTTTATAGTATATAACAAAGTATTATTTCTCAAAGTTATTTATTTAATAATTATTTTTAAACAACTAATTATAAATATTGTAAATAGTAATTAATGATGAGTATAATAAATACGAATCAGCCAAAACCTATTAACTCAACTTGGTGATAGGCTCATTCAGCTCAAATAGGCTAATTTAGTAACTTTTTGACTATTTGGCTAAAATATGAGCTAAAAAAAACTAATATGTTTGGAATGACTTTTTGGCTTTTTACGAAAAGATGTGCAAAAAGTAGAAAGAAAAGAGAATCTTTGACTTTTTGGTATGAGTTGTTGGCTTTTTGGCTAATTTAGTAACTTTTTGACTTTTTAACTAAAAAGTTCGATTGCCAAACGAGGCTAAGCTCAAGATAAGCAAAAATGACCACAACCTAGGCCAATTGGGGACAACTTGAAAGATAAAACATATGGTCAACAATCGTAACACTCTATACCAAGTATGACACAAACCTACAAAGAACGTGTCATATTCTACCCATCTCCATACAACTTGAACCTGAATATTTTTATTATTAGTGACAGTATTTTAACATGGATAGTTTAATCTTTTCACACAACTGTTAACATTTAGCATGTGGCATAATCATTTCCGTATTTGAAAGGCACCCGTCTTGGCAAAAATATGTTGAATTGGAATAACAAAAGTCAATTTCATGTTAACCCTAGCAACCATCAATAAAAAATTGAAAAAAAAAAATTATAATACACATCAACAAAACATGCATATATATCGTATGCACTTTCGTGTTTAGTATTTTTTATCTAAAAAAACATTGGAATCATTGATCATAATCACGTTAAATTTTAACTAATTAAGCATAATCGAGTATTATTTTGATGGTAATTAAAGCCATCGCAGTACATAGTATAACCAATTCATTTTGAGATATACATTATATAACCAAGCAATTGCAATACAGTGTGACTAACCAATTTGTATTTAATAAAATGAGACTAAGAATAAATTATTTATCACATGTCAATTTCTCAACTAAATGTATGAATGATCTTATTAATAAGTGCTCTTAGAATACAAAAATAGATATAAAAAAACAAAAACAAAAACAATTAATCCAAAACATATTTTATCACATTTTTAATATTAACAAATGTCCTAAGAACACTAGTTAGAATTTACTATGTATAAAAAAAAAAAAAAAAGACTTGCTCGTAGTGAAGGTTAGGGAGATTTGGCATTGATTTTTAGTAGTTTTTTAATATTTTGAAATTTTTAAAAATTAAAGAAAACTTTTACATTTGAGAATAGCCAAAAAAACAAAATTTGTTTTCTTGTTAGTGAAAAAGTAGATTTTTAAAAAAAATCTAGTTACTGTTAGAACTTTTTCCAAGCATACTATTGATTTTTGACCTTTTAAGATGTATATATATATAACTGTTATTAAATATGTTTTTAATCAAAAAAATGTTTAAAATAGCTTGGCTGTTATTAGAATTAAAAAAATATATAAAATGTGTATTAAAATGTGTAAAAATATTTTCAAATATATGAAAATTTTATTAGAATATAAATATTTTGATATTTTATATATTTTATAGACAACACTTAGGATTATTATTAATAGGATCCTTAAAAAAAATCATAAAAATCGTCTCAAGATTAACCCGTCGATCCAAAGCTTTTAGGGTCAATAATTTACGACTTTGAGACTACTTGGTAAAATATTTTATAGTGGTTGGGAGCCAAGCATGGGAAATTAATAAAGAAAATCTAAGTGATGGTACCAGTGGCAATGTTGTAGTCAACATGAAAGCTTAGGAATGAGGTTATATTCAAAGGTCATTTGCCAGATATGAAGGAGCTTGGTGAGTTAGTAAAAGTGAGGGTTGGGTTGTGGGTTAAATCTTCTTTGCCTAATGTCCATTACTCAGTGCATCAAATTGTAGAGAATCTAAGTCAAGTGAAGCAATGCATTTGAGATGTCTGGGTAGGTGGTTGCTGTGTTCTGCAAGTGGATGGGGGCTGGTGTGTTTTGCTGCTACTCTGTTTTTATTTTTGCTGTTTGATTGGTATCTTTCTAGCCTTGGGGTGGTGCTGTAAGATGATTGAGTTTGCTTCTTGGTGTAAACATGGTTGGGATTGGAAAGTTAAGCTATGATGATGTTTGCACTTTCTTCTTTCTTTCTATTTTTTTCCTTTATTGTTGTATCGCTTGTACTTTATATTGATTGATTTATCAATAAAGATTCTCTTTTGATTGATAAAAAAAAAAAAAAAAATGCCTAGCATTTTTTTTTAAATCAAATGAATAGCGTAAGGGGAAATTATTGAAAGTGGTAGGAGCTACTAGAAGGACAATAGACCTAGCTGATGAATAGGAAAATGAGTGGGAGCACTAATTAGTGCTCCCACTAATTAGGTGGCAATGGGTCTCACCAGTAATGATGTGATGTTTTGGTCTTGGAGTTGTATTTTTTTTTTTTTTTTTACTTTTTTAATGCATTAGTGCTATTAGTGGTGGTGTTTTTAGTGGGATGAATCATTGTTGCTGATGAATATTACTAAGAGGTGGGAAAAAATTATCAAGTAATTCAATAGCACCACGTGCTCTTGTATCTCACTAATCATTAAAGATTCATTTGGTAATACTATAAGGCCCTGTTTGTTTGGGGTTATAGGAAGGGTATTGGGTTTGGTAGTGAGGAGGGGATTAAGAATGGAGTGTTTGTTTTGAGAGGTATGGAGGGGATTAGTAATCCCTTGGGATTAGTAAGGAGGAGGAAGGGGGATTGGTAAGGATGAGGTAGAGATGGTATTAGAAAATAGTGAGGGGATTAGAAATTTTTTTATTTTTTATATATTGGGAATTTTTTTTTAAATATAATGTTTAATTTTTTATATTTTTTTATTTGTCTTATTATTTTATATAAAAATAATTTAACAATTCCTCATTATTAATCCCCTCACTATCAATCCCCTCACTATTAATCCCCTCACTATCAATCCCCTCACTAACAATCCCCTCACTATTAATCCCCTCACTATCAATCCCCTCCATTCTATCTCCCAAAACAAACGGGGCCTAAATGAGTTATTTAGGATTTGTTTGGTAATATTTACGTTTTTAATTTATATTTATAAAAATTTTATAAATTGATTTTTATTTATTTTTTGCTTATTTTTTGAAAAACATAAACTACAAACGCGTTTGGTAATTGACAAAATGTTTAAAAAATTTTAAAAATATAAAAAATAGTGAGAAATGGCAAGTGGTGGCAAGTGGCGGCGAAAGACGGTGGTGGAAAATGGTGACAGTGGGTGGTGGATAGCGGGTGGTGGTGGGTGGGTGGGTGGGTGAGTGACGGTGACAGGTGGTGGGTGGTGGTGGTAGTGGTGGCGGGTGGTGGGTGGTGGTGGTGGCAGGTAGGTGGCGGATGGCGGGTGGTGATGGGTGGTGGTGGATGGGTGGTAGTGGGTGGGTGGGTGACGATGGCGGGTGGTGGGTGGTAACGAGTGGGTGGTGGTTGTGGTGGTGGCGGCTGGTATGTGGTGGTAGCAGGTGGGTGGCGGATGGCGGGTGGTGGTGGTGGTAATGGTAGTGGTGGTGGGTGGGTGGATGACGGTGGCGGGTGGTAGGTGGTGGTGGCAGGTGGGTGGTGGTGGTAGGTGGGTGGTGGTGGCAGGTGGGTGGTGAGTTGTAGTGGCGGGAGGTGGATGGTAGTAGCGGGTGGGGGGTGGTGGCGAGTGGATGGCAGGTGGGTGGTGGTGGTGGCGAGTGGGTGGGTGGTGGTGAGTGGGTGGCAGGTGGGTGGTGAGTGGTGGTGCAAGTGGTGGTGGGGGGGTGGTGGTGGCAGAAGACAGTGGTGGAAAATGGTGGCGGGTGGTAGCTAGTGTTGGGTGGTAAAAAAAAAAAAAACTTAAAACTTAAAACAGAAACACATTTTTGAGTTTACATTTTTTTGGCAAAATTTATAAACTGAGACCACTGATTCATAAATCAAAAATTTACCAAACAAGTTTTTATTTGAGTTTTTAAATTTTCTTGTAAATATAAATAGAAAACTGAAAACGTAAGTGTTACCAAACGGCACCTTATTAATTTATCTTAGGAAAATTATAAATATACGTTTTTGAGATTTGATTAAAATACAAATTAATTTTTTATAGTTTTAGAAATTACATTCATCCCTTGAGATTTTTAATTTCGTAATAAATTGCCCATTTTATTAATAAATCATGAAATCAATTAACAGATTTTAATAATATTATAAATATATTTTAATTAATAATTTAGGTAATTTTATTATTGTATTAGAGAGCAATTATGAATTTTATTTTTTTAGTTAATTCTGATAAATAAAAAATTCTAACAAAGGAATATTTGTAATTTTTGAAATCACAGGAGGCAATTTGTACTTTAAGCAAACCTCATGGGGTGTATTTGTAATTTATCCTTATTTTTATTATATCACTTTTTTATTTTTTTATATGTCTTTTCGTAATAAGTAAAAATATTAATTTATAAGTCATATTTAAAACAACTCTAAATATTTAGTTCTCTAATTACTCTCATGTCCCTAACATAAAATCAAGACTAGCCTCTCCATTATAACTTCTAAGAGCATATCCAATGGTTTATCATTGGAACTGTCATTATTATAATATAACAATAGTGGTGCAACTGTCAAATTTGACAAATGTAAAAATTTGCGTCAAATTTGACACAACAACTATCATATTCACCAACTCAATCAAAACCAACTCTTTCCCTCCTGCCCTCTTTCCTTCTCTCCCAACAAAATAGATAAATTTTTATAAAATCATTATTTTTGCATAACCAAACACAAAAACTAATATGTTCAGGACGACTTATGTCAAAATGATATCTGATCATTGGAATACCATTATTATAATTTTATTATTTTCTACTATTCATTATCAAATTATAAAAATAACAATACTATTATAGTATTTACTGTCGGAGATGTTTTAACTAGTTAATTATTTGATAGTCTTAAATTAATATTTTACACTATTTAACAAATAAAACTTGTGATGCTGTTTTTTAAATATCAAATAAAAAATATTAAATCTTATCATATTAATTAATAAAAATAAAAATTAAATTAAGACACATGTAAACTTATTTCAAATTAAGGTTTCGTTTGTTAGTTATATATTTTAATTAAAAATTAAAAATATTATAAATTATTATATATATATATTTTTTTATAAAAAATTAAAAATTATTAAAATAATCTATTTTCCTAAATAATTCTGACAGGAAGGCGTGATTGGCTGACGGCTGATGGGTTACACGTGAAAGAATATGATGAAGAACAACCCAGAAAGCGAAGGAAAGAAAGAGGTGGTAGTGTGGGCCACATAAACAAAACCATAAAACATTTAAATAACACCATTGTTGATAGAGAATTTTAATTTTGAAATTTTAAAGAAAGTTTTAATGGTATAGTAAGAAAAATAAAATAAAAACATAAGTACATAGATCACATTATATATAGACCCCATTGCTTACCCACATCACTAAAATTTTCTTTAAAATCCCAAAATCACAGCTCTTAATCTTTATTCTAAATAACACAGTGCACGTGCTATGAATGTATAATTGGCGCCAAACATGCACCACACCACACCACACCACCCCACCCCACCGCTGCTGACCTGTCCCTACTAAAATTGAAAATTAATTAATTTTTTTTTTTATAAAAATATGTATTAAAAAATTAAAAAAATAATTTATAATTTATAATAATTTTTTTCCTATATTAATCACTTCTCAAATAAGACCTTATATTCCCCCGTTAACAAATATTTATTCTTTTATATTAAACTATGTTTAAATAACATGAATTTGAAAGAAAATTAAATTATCATTTCTAGTAACAAAATTATTAATTATAATCTTTTTTATATTAATGCTATTTAAGCGCACAGTCGCCTCTAATACTTTAAAGGCTCAAAGCAATCTCTCAATATGAGATATTTCATACATTTAAAAAAAATTATGATAAAAAGATAATTATTATTATTATTGGTATTTGACATAAAATTTACTTAAATATATAACAAAACTTACAATAAAAAGAATATTAAAATAATTCAAATTTATGTACTAACTAAAAAGTGAACAAATTGTAACAAAATATTACTTTTCTCGCATTTTTAACCGCAAAATTACTAATCAAACTTACATAATTCAAATTTAAATTTCAAAAGCTTATTTCTCTAGAAACAACTCCAATTGATATAATTAATCATATTTTATACACAATTTATATATTTGGAAAATAATTATCCATTAATTTCAAATAAACTCACCATATCAATTTTTGAATTTTTTATTTTATTTATAAAGCAAAATCATGCGTTAGTTTTAAATATTTCACAACATCAAGTATTTATTAGTTTTAAATCTTTACCAAATGTATAGGACCTTTCAAATATAGGTGAATTTTTTTTTTTTTTTTGAAGCTAATATAATAGCTAAAAATATTTCAAAAACTTATTTTTTAATCAATTTTTAGAGGCCCAAAAGCCAAAGCCAGCCCTATTCAAACGTTTAGTTTGGTTAAGAATCCTCAAGGAAAAAATAATAAATTTGAAAATACGGTCGACCCAATTTATTTTTATTGCTCTTAAATGTTTAACATTTCTCTAAGAATGTAAGATTCTTGTGAGCTATGAAGCATGGGTACTTCAAAAAACATGCCGTACCCGTACCGGGTACTTACCGGTTGTATCGTACCTCGTATGGTAGTTCTATATACGTACCGGGTACACGAAACACGTATCCAAGTTTTTTTCTTTTAATTTTTGACGTACCCAGACGTACCTTAGCATATATCCAAGCCGTACCTTACCTCAATTGAAACAATATTTGCCTTTCACTACACAAATAAAACTCATTTCACTAGACTTCTTCTTTATTTTTTGTTTTATGCTTAGCATGATTTTAAAATTAAATTATGATTTGTAAGCTATTTAATATATTGACATTTAATTTTGATTTATACTTTTACTTTGGTATTGAATGTTAATTATAGGTTGGACCTTAACAAATTAAACTATTTAATTAATTTTTGCATTACTCTAAATTAAAATAAATATCTCTTTACAAGCGTACCAAGCCGTACCCGTACCCTATTTTTTTTTAATTTTACCGTATCGGCGCACCTGTATCGTACCAGTACCAGTACCAGTACCAGTACTCGTATCCGTACCCGTACCCGTGCTTCATAGCTTGTGAGAGAGTGGGGGAATTGGATCCCTACTTAATTTGAGAATATAATTCTTATTAAAATAGATAATTATCTAAGCACTAGAATCACGGCAACCCAAATCATATTCTCATTCTCCCTCAAAAATTACTGTCACTCAAACATAATTTAAGATAATACTAAATATAAAGAAATTTTATAAATAAAAAGCAAATATACAAAATGATTTAATAATAAATATCTACAATAATGACTCATGGTGATGGATTTTTTAGTTTTCAATGAATGGCGGTTGTGAGACATATCATTATATATATAGATTTTGTTTGTATTTTGATGCTTAAATTATATAAAAAAAAAAATTACTGGTTTCACTTTTTATCCTAGGTAAATTTGTTTCAATTTTTATTATTTTTCTGAGATAACACTTTTAAAAAAAAAAAGCAAATTCTACTTAGGCATCCTTACATTTTATTAGGGGGTGTAATTTTGGCGGGTTCAATCCGAGTAACTAAAGTTCAATTTAAAATTTTTAAGGTATAGGACAAAATATTTTTAAATTCGGTACGGGATTTGACAAAAATGTATAAACTTGAATTAAATTTGAGTGGATTTAAGCAAAAATATCAAATAACTCGAGTAACCTCAAAACCCGAATTATATATAAAATATATAGAAATATTGAATGTATATATAAATTATTAGTCCTTAAATGATATTAACGTAATTTATGTTATTAAATCATATTGAATATATATTATATACAGAAGTAACACAATACAAAATTTTATTTATTTATTTTTTCTCACTCATAAATTGGAAATACCATTTATAACAGTATCTCTCTTACATTATATAAATTATATGTTTTAATATTATCAATGATTTTATATTGAAAAAAAATTGTAAATATCTAATTTTAACAAATTAATTAACTTAGTTGCACTAAAAAAAAGAAGAAAAAAAATTGAAAAGGCAATTCAGATTTAACCTAGGTCGGGCTTAGACAAACGATCTTGGGTTACAATTCAAACTTGGGCGACTCTCAACATAACTTGGGTTGAGCTTGGATAATCTCTCACGTGCTCTAACTAGCCCGAGTTGCACCCTTACATTTTACACACAGTCCCACTTTACCCTTACTTTTAAAAAGTAACAAATCACCACCTCATATTTTTTATCAAGCTCCAATCAACTCATCAAACCTACTTTTTCATTTATCTTATTTAGCGTGGATTAACTGATGAGCTTGATAATAACTTGACTAAAAGTATGAGGTGTTTACTATTATTTTTGAAAAAGTGAGTGTAAAGTGTAAGGCGCTAGGTAGGGGTGTAAATTTGGTCCAGTCTATGTCGAGTCCTCACGGGCTTCTACTAAAATTAGGGACTGGACTAGTCCACGGGCCAAAAAATTAGGCCTAGGCCCAAGCCCATGAGGTATTCTAACCTTGGGTGGGCCGATTTTTTTTTTATTCTTTTTAGAAAAAAAAAAAAAAATTTCCACCAAAAATTGTACTGGGTCTCGGCGCGGGTTGAGCGGGCCTGTGCCTCGAACTGGGTTTTGAGTGGGCCATGAGCAAGCCGATGGGTCAGACTTCAAAATGATGGCCCAAGCTAGGGTCCTGGGCTAGATTCAAGATCGAGCCTAATTGAGTCGGGCCCATCCCGGGCCGTAGACAAGTTTCGAGCCTCTCACAGGCCATGAATCATTTTTACACTCCTAGTGCAAGGTATATTTTGCCCTATTGTTGTAGAAGTAGCCACGTCAATGAATATGTACAAATTTACAAATTAAAAAAATAAAGTAATACTTATCAATAATTGAATCATTAAAAACAAAAGAGATTTAACTATAAAAGAGTGATTTTTGAGATTAGACCCCTAAAAAATTAAAATTTCAAAGAATATACTTAAGTAGTATTACATAATAGAAAACACTCGAGGTAAGTCAGCGCTACCTTTAATATGATTAACCGTTTCTTTTACTCTTCGAGATCCTGATTCGGTTCACGTCGATGGAGGCTAAAATTCGTTAAGGGATTTGTTTGTCACTTTTTTACCGTTAACTTTTGCCTAAATCGAGAAGCCGTTAATATTTCCTCCCAGGTTTAGTTTTTTTCACTCGCTCTGTGTGCGTGTGAAATTTAAGTTATTATGCTTGACATTCCCACCGATAGAATTTTTGAACCCCAGGTGTTTGCCAGTGACACTATATTTGAAAGTGTTTTTTTAAAATTAAAACAAAAAATTAACATAGATGATTAATTTATCCCTCTTCATAAATTAATCATTGGCTAAGAATAAAAGTATATAGAAAAAAAATTTAACAATGTACTTTATGTTAAGTTTTTTATATAACACAGTATTGTTTTATACTATTCCTTTAATTAGATAATTTTTTCTATAAAAACTAAATCTATGTCATTATATTTAAATTTAAATTTAAATTTATTTATTTTATCATTATTTAATCCAACAACAAATAAATTAAAATCTTCACCTATCCATTTAATATTCAGAATTTTTTTTTTCTTATTACTAACAACCAAGAAATTAAGATTGTAATGGGACCATTTATTAATGATAAGCTAAGAAATTATGATTTTGTTTAATATAATTTTTAATTAAATTAATAAATAGTGATTAAAAATAGCACACAAAAATACTATATTATTGTATTACCAACACTATAAATATCATATATTGTTGAAGTAGTTTGAAATAAATCGATATAAAAGTATACTTTCACTGTTCTAAATAACACAAGAAATATTATCCTACTAAAATTACTCTTAATTTTAAAAATAAAAAATTGATCAACTTTTTTTTTTATGGATAATATTTCATTATGGCATTTTTTTTTTACACATCATTAATTTTCTCTGT